>JANHFO010001897.1:163169-173383 GCA_032468095.1 Pareas carinatus | reverse complement strand
ATAAACATATACAGCAGCCAAGATAATTAACCAATTAAGAGTAAAGCCAAGAAACGGGGCTTTTAACAGATTCGGAGTCCCAAGCTTGAGTACCCAGTCTGGGCTTTGAAGTCTTATGAAAGGTCAGCTACTCTGATCTTCGAAGGGATAATGTTCCACAAAGCAGGGACTATTGCAGAAAAGGCCCGATCCCTGCCCGTTGACACTTTTCGGCTGACAGGCATGGCTAATCTAGTAAGTAAAGTTGAACTGACAGAGAGTTTTATAAAAAGGAAGTTGCTTAAGCAACTTGGTCCCAAGCCATGTAGAGCTTTAAAGATGACAACCAACACCTTGAATTTCACCTGGAAACACCTGCAGCCAATGCAGCACTGATAATAGTATTTGGCACCATTTACTACCTGTGTAAGTGCGTTCTGCACCAGCAGATGTTTCCAAATGCTCTTCAGGGGTAGCCCCAGAGTACATTGCAGTAATCAAAGTGAGAGTTACAAGGGCACATCTGATGGTGAGCAGGGCTTCCCGGTCCAGAAATTGGTTAAACTGGCATACCAGCCAAAGGGAGTGCAAAGGCTCTCCTAGCTGCCAGTTGTTACTCAAGCAGAAGCCATAGGAGAAGCCGTGTCAGAACCTGGGGATGGAGCTAAAAGAGAGATCATCCTAGAATCACCGTGTAGCTACCAGTGAAATAAGTTCAACATTCCTTGAATTCTGTTGACCCTTATGTAACCCCAAGCAGGTATTAACCATTAGTTGAGAAAATTCCTGTGCATAGGTGTGATTAGCAACAAACCTTCACATGTTAACCTGTGAGCCATGAGTCTAGAAAGAGCCCTATATTGTGCCTTGGGTCTGTCCGCAGCAATGCCATCCCGTCCAGAGCTAAGGATGGAAGACTCTTGTCTTCAGAGGGTCCAAAAGCCCCCACCACTGAGTCAGAACCTGTTTTGTTCCATTTGGTCCACAATAGCCTCAAGATACAGAGATGGGACATCCATAGCATCACTCAGAGGGCCTAACATAGAGATAGAAGGGTAGGGGTCATCTTCATAATGATGATATCTCACCCCAAACTGACGGATAACCTCACCCAGCAATTTCATGCACAGTAAATGTTAAACAGAAGAGGAGAGACAACCAAATCCTAAGACACCCCACAAAGTTGGGACCATGTGCTTCATCTCTCCTCCCCCATCAACCCTGACTGCTGCCCATTCCCAATTTGCAAAGCTGGCCCAGAAGTATTGAACGCTGCTGAGAAATCAAGAGCAGCAAGGATGGATGCATTACTTCTATCTCATTTCTGCCAGAGGTCATTCATGAGGATGATCAATGCCATCTCAGTCCCAAATGCCAGCTGGTTTGAACACCAACTGAAAGAGGTCCAGATAATCTATCTCATCCAGGGTCCTCTAAGTTGCCATGCAACTAACTCTCTCCATTGGGTTGAACAATAGTCCTTTTAGGAAAGATGTAGTATCATTTCTTTAAGACCTGGTAGAACCACTCCAACTCTTAAGGAGGAGTTAACAATTGCCCAGACCCAGTCTCTCCTGTGAGGCTTTGTTAAGTCAGGAGGGGCATGGATCTAAACACATAAGGGGCCAAATTTGCAGCTATGAGGGCCCTATCCACCCCCTCTGGTTCCATGAGCTCAAGCTCCTCTCAGATCATGTAGCCACTACCACCTCCATAAATTCTACATTAAGGCTGGTCAAAAAAAAGAACAATTGCGAGCAACATTGTCTGTCAGATATATAGCCTATTCCTCACAACGACCTTATAGGTGAACTCCAATATTACTCCCTACCAGGAGTCACCTGAAACAGGGCTGCTGAGTGGCTATCAGCAAATACATTAAGAGTGAAAAAATAATTACATTTTGCGGCCCTCCCCACCATGAGATAGTAGGACCTAATAGCAACTCTAGCTCACATCCAGTCATCTTTGCTCCTTGGCTTTCACCAGCAGCGGTCCATGCATCTCTTAACCCCACTATATTCAATTCTACTGCTCTTGATTGTGAAGTATTGTCCTTTTGGTAAGCTGCCAAGAGTCTCATTAGATTGCAGTGGGATGGAAATCTAACACATAAATATTCCAAAACCCTTTGATCCCACTGATTTGTTTTGTATTTCTAAATGCACATCACCCTGAATTACATATTTTACTAAATCTAAATCATTGCATTCTGTTTGAACCTAAAAGGGAAGGGAAAAGGGAGGGGTAAGGGAGAGAGGGAAACTTAGATAAACTCTATAATATTCCTTATGTTTTGACTCCACCCATCAGATTCTCTTGAACTCTTAATATTAGACACTTCAAGTCGTAAATCTGAAGGTGAATAGTTCAGCTCTTCCAAATTAATATCAATTTTCTCCACAGGCCTCTTACATTGGCTCACCTTTTGCTCATCAGAATTCCTTTTATTGTGATGAGCAAATGGAGAGTCAATGTATGGGAGGAGGTGGGAAGAACAGTTGGTGAGCACAGCCACCAGGAGATCTTAGTCAACCATTCAAATATAGTTCACCTTCTAAGCTCCCAAATTTATATATAGTATATACAGTATTTCCAGAGGTGTATGTAGCTACTACTAATAGAGTAGATTTTCCATTTATTTTTCTATAAAACATTTACTTCGGTATTCTTGGGGAAGAAAACTTACACACTTTGGCAACATCATTGGCATCACCACCCCTTTTATGGTCTTATCTGTGCCAGGTGTGACATCAGCTGTTAAGAGCCACCCCACCCGCCTCCTTGTACTTCATCCCAGTCACTCCTATTTACAACCACTATGGATGGCGCCCCTGAAGCTACCGGTTCATCTGCACAAGGTGCCCCTCCTGAATTGGAGATGCCAGTGGCTGCACCTCACTTCACCCTTAAGGGAGAATCCCTGCCATTGTCTGACTCGCCCTGCAGGCGCATTCCTCCTCCTAGTTAACTCCTTCCCTTCCAGCCGAGCTGTGAGATCACCTTTGAATTTAAAAGGGGTGGGGGGACGGTGCATGGGGGAGGAAAGCAGTTCCACCACCTTCTCCAACCCAAATTAGGAGCAGCAGCAGCAGCAGCGCTTGGTATAAAGCACTGGGTCTGGCTTCTGGCCTTTTTTTTTCTTTTATCCTCCAGAAAAACCCAACCCACCATCCAAAGGAGGCAAAAAACGGAACCAAGTTGGTTTATCCGACATCCCACCCAGCGCAGCCCCGTTCTCGCCCCCTCCCCGAAAGCCGCCGCGCAAGGTCCTCCTCCCGCAAAATCGCCCTCGGCCGAGCGGCGCTGCTGGCCTTTGCCCGCCGGCGTTGGCTGCGGAGGGCGGCGCCGCTGGCCGGGCAGGTCGCAATACCTGACGCCGGTTCTTCTTCCCGGGCCTTCGGGGAATCGGTGCCAACGGGCGCCCCTGCCTCTCCCTCCTCGCCCCCGGCCGGCGCTCATCCACCCGCAGCCGGGCGCCGTTCAGCTCGCCTCCTTCGCCAGGCTGCTGCTGCAGACGCCGCCCCTCCTGCTCCGGGAAGGCGCCGCGAGCCCCCCCAGCCCGCTCTGGCCGGCGGCGGGAGCAGTTCGGCGGCACCTCGGCATTTTCTCCCGTCACTTCGTCGGCAGCAGCGAAGGGGAAACGTCCATGAGGGGGAAAAAATGGCACGTTACGGTTTTTGCTTTGAGAAGCGGAGCTCGGTTGAGACCATTGTTAGGAAGACCAGGGGGGGGGGAAGCGGCTCTTAAAGCTCCAGCAGCCCCTTTTTTTGTGGTGGTGGTGGTGGTGGTGGTTGCCTGGAATGGGAACTCGGCGGATAGCGGGAGGGGAGGGGCGCCCGCGCAGCGGGGAAAGAACCGAGAGGGCCGTTTTTCTTGGAATGCAACTTTGAGGAAGGGCTTGTTCTAATTTGCTCGCCTTTCTGGAGGGAATCCCAAGCCGATTAAAAAAAAAAATAACAATTTGAATGATTGAATAATTTTACAGTATAAGCCGCTTTTAAAAAACGGGACGCGGATCCGACTGGGGGTTGTTTTAAAAGAAGGTGAAGGTGTTTTATGCGCTCGCGCAGCCTAACTTTATGCAGGCGTGCTGAGAAACAAGCCTCCTTGGCAGCTAGGTTCTTATGGCCAAATTACTGTTCAGAAGCCGCACGGCTGCCGTGCAACGCGGCTGCTCAGGAGCGGAGCGGGGCCAATTCAGCGAGGCTTCCTTCCCCTCGTTTCGATGAAACGTGGGACTCATTGAAATCCCGCGGGGGCCAGAGAAACCGTTTTACCCATAAAAGTGCAGAGAATGGGGGGTGGGTGGGGGGTCTGCAACGCAGTCTTGCGTGTGCCGAGAGGCAAAACCGGCCCGCTGTCCCCGAGGGTGATTCAAAGCCTTGCGGGCGGACTGCGTCATCCCGAAGAGCAGCGGCCGAGCATCCCCGTTGGCTTGAGGCACTTTAGCCGAGGACGGGCCGGTCCTCTGGGAAGCCATTCCCTTCCCCGAGAGGAATCGCGATCTCCTCGCTCTCCCCCCCCCCCGGGTTGCCGGCGAAGGGCAGCCAAGTCAGATGGGGGGGGGGCTTTTCCCACCCCACCCTGAGTCTGATTTGTCCCCCTCCCCGCGCGCTCTCGGAGTCTGATCTTTGCGTGCCGCTAACGCTGGGTGAACACAGCTTCCCCGAGAGGGTCGCGCCGTTCTTATCCGAGATCCGCAAAAGGAGGGGTCTTTCGCGCTCCCTCCTCCCCCCCCGGAATGACAATAGGCTCTCGGGTGAAAATCACGCCTGCGGCTCCCTCGTCCTCTAGTTTCTATCTTGCTCAGGGACGCGAACTTGCTGGGAAGGCGGCAGGTGCGCCGCGCCCACGCAGCGAGCAGGGGCCTCCCGAGACGGGGAAACGAGGCTCGAACAGGAGGGAGGGAGGGGTCTTTCCCCTAGGACAGGGGTCTCGAACCTCGGCGGCTGGACGACTCGTGGACTTCAACTAGCTGAGGGATGCTGGGAATTGAAGTCCACAAGCCGCCGGCCGAGGTTCGAGGCCCCCGCCCTAGAAGCTGCCGCAGCGGTTTCCCCCTGCTCCGAAATCCATTCTGAGGCAACCGCGCCGGATTCTCTCCTGCCTTACGCGCGCGAAAGGTTCCCCAGGTGCCGCGTTCGCGCGGCTCTCCCGGCCTTCCTTCCCCGCCGCCCACCTTCTCCGTCCCGCAGGACGACAGCGGGCGCTCGGGGCTGTTACTAGAGAAGAGACGCCCAGATCAAAAAAGGGCGGCAGCAACAGCCCATAATACACTTAACCCTCGTCCTTCCGATGCTAGGGAGGAGACGCCCTTCTTTTGGATTTCTGGAGTAGATTCCGATCGATTTCTTGCTGGAAACTCTTTGCTGCTGACCCCTACCCTCCAGATAGATTTGACGTCAACTCGTACTACCCGAGGGTATCCCATAGGTTTGCTCACTGGCGGTGATGGGGAGACAATATTTTGACCAACATTGTTCACTGATGTCATTATTGGAAAGATGTTATGTCCGAAGCCGGGAAGTCTGCTCCGGAGGGAGCAATGAGTGGAGGATGCCCCCTCCCACTCAAAGACAGCCGGTCTGGGAGAAGAGCAGAATAGCTATTGGTTAATTGGGTTTTTGGCGCTGGTATTTAAAGGGTATTTAAACCCCTTCAGTTTCAACTGTTAGTCTGTGTGTTAATGTTCTACGAATCAAGTTCTGTTGCTTGCGCATGGTGTCCCAGCCTTATTCTGTGAACTTTTCTAAAGAGTTTGGAGAGGGACCTGAAAACATTCCTTCGAATGTATTGACACACAATAAAAGTCATTCCACATAGCATCTAGACATACATTAAATTGCATTGTAAGATCTGGTATAGGTAGCCTGCTAAGTTATAGTTTGCGGAATCATAATGGTTGAATGTGCCGAATTGGCTAGGTTCACACATCCCATTATGTTATAAATTATCAACCATAGTTTATAAAACTATCTAAAATCCAAAATTGCAATTAAGCACAGCCCTATCTGCCAGATGGGCCAAACATCTGTGGGCCACCAAGATTTTATTTAGCTATATTGAGATTACCAATTGAGGGAGGTGGTTTTAATCTACCTGATTTCCAAAAATATGATTGGGTTTATATTTTATAAGTCATCAGTATGTAGATGAATAAGTAAAACTCTTCTTTATGGGTTATGTTAGAAAACTGTTCTCTTAAGTTCCTAGAAAAACATGTTCTATTCCAAGAATGCTGGCAGTAAGAAAACTTGGGGTGATATTGGGATATAGATTGGGATTAGATAAGAAACCACATGCCTATTTAATTCTTTGGAAAAATTCTACTCTGAAAATAGATGATAAAGGGTTAAACTGAAAAGAAATCTAAACCAATTGTTTATGTATTGAATGTTTTACTTTGATTGAATTATATTTGGTCTTTCCAGTTCACAACAATAGCCATATCTTTAACTAAAACATGCTTTTAACAGGTCAATATGAGTCAGATACTTTGGCAACTTGATAATCCTTATCAAGGCCTTACCAACTGAAGAAGTACAAGAATTGAATATGAACACAACTGGATAGATAGTGCAAAGCTGAGAAAGGCTAGGGATCTGGTGTTTCAATCAAATTTGGTGCATGTTGGTCGAGAAGAAAATCCCATAAGATTGAAGAGACCTGGTGCATTTTTGACTTTGAATAAGAAAATGTGTTGTGGTCTGGCTGTGATTCTCCAGATGAGAACTTTTCTCTTGCACCAATAAAATGCTGTTTATATAATTCAATTGTTGTTCAGTTGCTAAATCGTGTCTGACTCTGCCAGCCCATAGACCATAGTAGAGCTAGTCCTTGACTTAATAGTTCATTTAGTGACTGTTCGAAGTTAAAACGTCATTGAAAAAAGTGATCTATGACCATTTTTAACACAGCTATTGCAGCATCCCCATGGTCATGCAATCAATATTCAGATGCTTGGCAAGTGATTCATATTTATGACCGTTGCAGTGTTCCAGGGGTCATGGGATCACTTTTTGCATCCTTCTGACAAGCAAAGTCAATGGGGAAGCCAGGTGCACTTAACAACTGTGTTACTAACTTAACAACTGTAGTGATTCCCTTAACTGTGGCAAGAAAGGTTATAAAATGGGCAGAATTCACTTAACTACTGTTTCACTTAGCAGCAGAAGTTTTGGACTCAATTGTGGCTGTAAGTCTGCACTGCCCCTGTCTTCCACGGCCTCCATTCATTCTCTGCCATCCCCTTTCCCTTTTGCCTTTAATCTTTCCCAACGCCAAAGTCTTCCAATGAGTATATAATTGGATAAAGGATATAAAGTAAACATTTATTGGGCTTCCATGTTGGACGCTTGTTTTGGGACTTCGTCTCCTCACTTTACAATGTTTTTTACATGAGGACATCAAGTACTTGTTCTGCTTGCCATTCTATTTTGTGGGTGTTCACAAAGCTTATTATACCCTTGGAAGCAATTGAAGGTGTCATCTTTTTAACTGTTCTGAAAAAGTACAGTCTGGATCTGGGAAATTGTACCATACGCCTTCTCTTTGAACCATCTTCAAAGCTACCTTTTAAAATCAGCGCCAGAGGGAGTTTTAAAATACTTGATCTGAATTTACAAATAGGCTAAATAAGAAATAATTTAATAAGCAGATACACACAAAAGATATGCAGATGTACAGGGGTGTATCTAAGCATTGCTATCCCCTTTCCTTGCAGAAATGCTTCATTCTCAAGTAATTTGGTATACAAAAGGTCCTGTACTTATTGAAGAATAGAAAGCCAGTTGCAACTGCCATGGTGAAAATCAATTGAGTGAATCACATGAAGTAAGCCATATTCCACAATGCAAGGAAGTACAGACATTCTGGTTTGAAATGAAATGCTTCAGAAAACTGCTGTGCTTACAAAGACAAATGCAGTCAGTACCAAGCAATGATAGAGTATTGTTCCCTTAAAGAAATTGAGGTCAGCCACAAATTATTCCTAGTGACTTCCTGATTGAAATGACAGGGTGTATCTATTCTCTTGTTCTCAGAATAAGCAGGTTCAGCCTTTGGTCTGTTGCTGTAGGCATTATCTACAGGTTTTCATGAGCTGTAAGCCATAATCATCAAAATTATGACAAACCAAGGCTTGAACTATCTCGCTTTGCATGTAATGAGTCTATCTCATATGTTAGTTTGATAAATAAATGAACTTTTGCATGATATTCTAATTTTTCGAGTTTCACCTGTACTAGCCATTTCTAATCAGCAAAAGCTAAGCTATCTTGACAAAAATTAACACAATGCAAAAGAGATTTTTTAAAAAAACCTCACCTATAGGCTAACTAAAAAGATAGGTGTCCATAGGGTAAGGATCCCAAAAGTCAAGATGGAGGCTATGCAACTGAAAGCATGGCATTTCATTTGCATTACTCTGGCTGTTATCTTGAAATTTAGGGGGGGAAAAACCCCATCCTCTCTCTCTCCCCCTACATAGTTGGTTCCTCAAACCCTCAATATGCAGTTTGGATTCTTATAAGGTTTTTTTCCCTTTTTGATTCTGTCCAGTTAATGTACATTTCTTGTTCCGGTGTCTTGCCTTCCAAAAATTAAATTAAAACAGGTCTGTGGGAGGAAAGAACTATATGTTTTAGGCAGCCAGTCTTGCCTGTAATTAGCTTGGGGCCCTCTGGCAGGATGAAGAGTTCTGTCTTGTCACCAGGCCAAAGAGAGATTTACCAACCACCTCAAATTGCAGGAGGAAGAGACCGTCTTGGTCTCTCAAAGCAGCAAAAAGTCAAAGTCCCCCTTGTTCCAAAATATATGAGCATTTCCTAACATGTCAGTGACCTAACAATGCAATGATATTATGAGAAATTAAAAGACCATAATTTTTTAAGCTGTGTAAGAACAAAAACATTTGTTGATTGAACCCAGTATCTATCTAATCCAGCATTTAGTGTACAACTATGTACAGGCAAATGATTCCTAGGAGATTTCTCCTGTTTATTAGCTCTGGAGTCTCTGATATATCAAAAAAACTTTTACCTTTTCCCTCTCTTAACTTTACCCAGCTGTTCCAAACCATGTTTTAACTCAGGGGAGTTTAGAAAGTATATTATTACAGTTGATGCTTTGAGAGAACTACCTCATTTTCTTTATTATATGGTGTAGGCAGAGTGAAAAGTAGGGCTTCAGTTTTTTATTGACATAATTATGGAGTTTTCAGGGAAAAAAGCTTGAACTTTTTCAGATTGTCACATTTTTAATCATGAAAAAATGAAATAAAGCGAGTTGCATGCTTGCTTCAAGATTTCCTGCTGGAAACTAATTTCTCTAAGAACACTGGATAAGTCTAGCTAAGCTGTTGATGATAGTTATTTGTTTGCCCTTAGATCAAAATGCAGTGTTAGATACAACCTTAATTCTCACACATGGAAGGGAATTTTGAACATATCAGCATTTACAGTAGTTTCAAATGAATATATTTTAGATTGGTCTACAATCTTCTATAAAAATACAGATTAATATAAGATATAACTTTTATAATTACTTTTGAAATAAACAAGAAAAGATAATCATACATCATTAAACAATGCTTTATCTTTGCTTTATTAAAAAAGACCTAGCTATGGCAAGAAAAAAAGATTCATAATGTGAATGAATTATTTTCTGATCTCTGTAAGGAATTAAAAAAAAATCAGTCATGCTGTTGGAAGACTGAAGGAAGTTCCTAAGGCTGCCTATTGAACTTTCTTCCCAATGCATATAACAATTAAGATGGGCTATATTATGTTTCAGGATCAGTGAGGCATTGAACAGGTAGGGCGTTAATAGCAACACGTTTATTCAGTTAACACAGTATAAAGAAGCGCTCTTTCAGCCGTTATTTATACGGGTCACCACTAGGTGGTGAACAATAGGGTTTAAACATTTTCCTACTTAAACACTAGTTAACATATTTGGAGATAAGCAGTCTGGAGTTTAGACAATGCAGCTGTTAGCTCACATTCAAAGGTTACAGCAATAAAGTCAATACATAACAGGCTATTTTGGAATTTGTGCATTGGGAAGAAGGTGAAACTCTTTCCATTAACCCATTTCTGCCGCCCCCCCGCAGGGTGCCCCGAAGTTCAGGGATCAGCTTGCAAGTGGAACTGGGGGCTTCCCAGCATCGCACGGAGCGATCTCCGCTCCCCCCCCCCCGCGCAGTGGTGGGAAGCCCCCAGTTTCGCTTGCAA
>JANHFO010001897.1:142349-163069 GCA_032468095.1 Pareas carinatus | reverse complement strand
GCAAGAGCAGTATTACTATTCTCCAAGACAAAGTGTGTTTTATGGGACTGGAATTTATTCACTCTTCTATCCCTTGTGGAAGAAAAGGTATGACCAGTATTACTATTCTCCAAGACAAAGTGTGTTTTATGGGACTGGAATTTATTCACTCTTCTATCCCTTGTCTAAGAAAAGGTATGACCAGTATTACTATTCTCCAAGACAAAGTGTGTTTCATGGGACTGGAATTTATTCACTCTTCTATCCCTAGTTGGAAGAAAAGGTATGACGATTACAAATCTAAAGTTGATAAAACTTAAAACAAAATTTTATTAGACTTAGTCCCTTGTACAGAATTCACTGAGAACAATTTTTGCTGTTATCTGACAAAACTGCAAAGAATTTATTAAAGTAGTTCAACACTGCTTTTACAGAAAAAAAACATAGAGTTAAGTATTACTCCTCATTTTATTTCCTTTGTATCCTTTTTCTCATGAAATTCATTATGAAGTTGGTGTCTCATCCCTAGAGTAACCTTGTAAAAATTTAGAACCTGGGTCTAATTCTAGTCCAACATCTTACTGCACTATACACTTAGCTCCTTATACAAGGAACAACCATTTTAAAAGAATCATTTATTATACCAATATAGAAATTTTAAAACAATTTAGATAGTGTCTTGCAACACCTTATTACAGTTATACTTGTGTCTGCTTTAGAGTGCAATGGCTCTCAAAGCACATTTTGATATTTAAAAGCAAAATTCTGCATGGCCCCCCATGTCAACATTTTAATTCAAGTATTTCTACACAGAGGCAGATGGCTTCAGTCACATTTCATACACTTTTAAGATTGCAGGGATTCTGTAACAAACGGCAGGAACTTGCAAGGGCATTAAATAAGTTACAGTGCTTTTTAAGGGATGCTGTATAGTTTAATGCTTAGCATGGCTACAGTATCTCCCCAGTATTTGATTGCATTTCCTTGCCACTTTTTATAGTCCTTCCTATTGGCCACTGTATTCCTATAAGCTAAATAAATTATAAAAGGTGAAATACTCTTCTGTGTTGAGAATAAACTTTTTATTGAATTAAAGCTTCAATAACTATTTTGATACCAATTCATTTCTTTGGTTAATTGCATAGGCTATTTTAGCTTCCTTAAAACTGCCATTGATTGCAGACTTAATCTACCATCTCATACTGCGTTCATATAGTGATAGAATATACATTATCTATGAAGCCTATTTTTTTAATGGGAAAAGTTTCTGCAAACCTCAAGCTTGAAGAGTTGATTCATAAGTTGCTTGAAGTGGGAGGTCTGGTTCACCCTTTCTGATAAAAATATCCATGGGGTCTCACTGTTGATAAAGCCGAACTTCAGTCAACTTAAAGTTGGGAAAGATGGAATTTGCTTCAATCTTAAGATGGACATTGAGACAGAATGCCATTAGTTTTTTTAAAGTAATCCATCTCCCTTTGCATGTATACAGAGTGCTTGCTAGGGGTATGCCATATATGCAATATCACCTAAGAAGTTATTGTGGAAGTGGTCTGGTCTAATAAATCATATATTGATGGCTGAAATTTGATTGAATTATAATTAGAATGAGAAAGCACGTCTCAAGTCCCTTTAAACATGCTAGGTAATGTTACAACACAGCTCTAGTTACCTAGTCACGTCAACTGTATTCCATTTGCAAGTAGAAAATTAAGGTACATTTTGAGCATCTTAAGAGTAAGAAAATTGGTGAGATAGATATGATACCCTTACAGTATCACTAATTATCCCAGGGTAGATTGGGAAATGACTAGTTCTAAGCTGTTAATGGCAAATTGTATATACTGTACTATTGAGCTGTTTTGAACTGACTCGCATACATCTAACCCTGAAATCTAGCAGTGCATTAAGGATATATGTAATCATTCAGAACTGGTATCGGTACATTCACATAACTTCTCTGGCTCTGCCTCTTTCTGAGTGTGTGACATTTGTGGGCCCAGAAATATGATTGAATTAAAGAGGTGATGGACAAATTTTAACCATTTGATCTGTCCTCCGTGCTCAACAGTATTCCACATCTGAAACATTAAGTTCTGAAATAAGTGGAAATTTAACTACTGGCAAATACCTATGATCAGATTATAAGGTCTCAGTAATAACTGCATTGTCAAGGAACACTGCTAACAGACCAGCCTAATGAAAGTTTATATTCATGATTTTAAATTAGAACTTTACTCCTACCCTGTTTCCATGAAAGTAAGACATCCTCCGAAAATAAGAACTACTTACAATTTTGCCTCTCACTGAAATGTAAGGCATCCCCCCAAAATAAAACCTCCCTGATAATAAGGCCTAGCGCATCTTTGGGTGCAAAAATATAACACTGTGTCTTATTTTCAGGGGAACACGGTATTTGCATTTATAGCAGATTGAATATAAAAACTTTATCAAAGGTGGTAAACTGCAGATAGAGATAACATTCAATTTGTTGAGTGAGCCTAAGTTTCACTACTTATCTACTATGAAGAGGGAGGTTGCTTACCCAAATACTACCTTTCAAATGCCTTTCTTTGATGAAATGTGTGCTCTAATCAAGATATTCAGAATCTGGATTAATCACTGTTAAAATATTTTTGCAAAATTAACTTGTAGCAAGATGTAATTTAAGATGCAGAGAACTTGAAACATGTGGTGGTGTTGTATTCATCTCCGGGGTACAGCAGGATGTCTGGGAAATTAGGCTATAAAGAGAAAAAACACTTTAGGTAGGAGAACCATACTTTTACTCAATTGTTTGTATTTAAAAACAGCTTCAAAATATCGTGATCAGAATTCAGAAGTTTTTCCAATCTTTATATTCTTGTCTGGAATGGAAAACACTTCCTAAATGATTGGAATCTTTGTAACCTTTTTCACAAATTATTTTTATATTTTATATAACAAACATGAATTGTATGGAAAGGTTGGGTAAAAAGACACATTTAATAGCTTGATGGCTATCTGGTAATCCAATATGTTGACATTAAGAGCTAGTAAAGATAGAAATCAAATGATTCTTTGAAGGTTGTATCATTCAGATTTCAACTGGAAGGATCACTTTTTGAATGCAATTTAAAACGGGGAGGAGTAGCATATAAAAATAATTCTATTACATAACAATGCAAGATTTCTCTTTAGCTCCAAATGGAAAAATACTTCATTTAATTTATAGCTCAAATCATAAGACCCCAATGGCAAAGAGTTCAATGTATTGGATTCCAAGATTATGTGGCGTCTTCTAGCATCTAAGAAAATGTACCTGATTCACGGCATTTGGCCAGTTTTGTGTTTCAAGGCAGAAACCGGAATGCTTGAAATACACACGGCCCTCTTTACCCTTTAAAGTCCCATCCAAGAAATTTCCTGTATAAAATTGAACACCAGGTTGAGTTGTATAAAATTCTATCATGCGGCCACTACGAGGATGAAAAGCTCTGAAAAAAGACAGTAGTAAAAGACAGTAGTAAATTATTCTGTTCCTTTCCGTATACTCCTACTTGCAGAAACTCCATTTTTTGGTCTTGAAAAAATGTTTTAACTTTTTAAATTTACATTTTAAACTATTACCTTAGTCTAACCTACCTCACAGGACTTTTGGGGGGATAAAATGCGATCACTCCCCTATACATGCCATTTGAGCTTCAGAGAAAGATGTGCTCATTTAAATAAAAGCAGTTTCCCTTTAAAATATAATTTATGAACCTTATTTTGAGACAAGTGGATATAAAATTGCAGCCTTAGATTTGTTGGCACAAACATTACTATTTCACATAACTTTAAGAGATCATAAAGTATTTAAGAAATAAATTATTGTCTTTAAAAAGACAGCTGTATCTATCATTTTAAACAAATGATTTGATGGTACTACTTTACACCTCACTGGTGAGACCACACTTGGGATACTGTGTCCAGTTCTGGTCACCACAACACAAACGAGATGCTGAGAAAGTGTGCAGAAAAGAGCAACAAGGACGATAAAGGGTCTTCAGGCTAAGTCATATGATGAACGGTTGAGGAAGCTAGGTATGTCTAGCCCAGTGATGGCTAACCTTTTAGACATCCAAGTGCCCGAATGAGTCACAACTAATAAGTTGCGGCTTGTGACAGCATCACATGGTGCTGTTACTCTCTTTGTGAACATGTGCATAGTCCCGTGATGTCATTGCCTAGCGCCGCTAGTCTCTTAAGTATGCTCAGCTCCAGGACGATGTTGGGGTGACTTGGCTCGCGTGCTAACAGAGAGGGCACTGTGTGCCCATTGTGGCAGGTTTGCCATAGATTCACCATCACTGGTCTAGCCTATCAAAGAGGAGGATTAGGGGGAACATAACCAGTTGAAGCATCCGGAAGATCCCACTGGTACAGAATGCAGCCACGTGGGGGGTTATGGAGGCCAGTGGTAGGGCCCATGTGGCCCCCCTTCTGTGTGAGCTGCACTGGTTGCCGGTGGGCTTCCAGGTGTTTCAAGGTGCTTGTTATGACCTTTAAAGCGCTCTGTGGCTTAGGACTTCGCTATCTACAGGACCGCATTCTGCCAGCGAATACCTCCCACCGACCTGTGCGCTCCCACAGAGAGGGCCTCCTCAGGGTGCCATCAGTCAGACAATGCTGGCTGGCGACCCCCAGGGGGAGAGCCTTCTCTGTGGTAGCTCCCACCCTCTGGAACGATCTCTCCCCAGAGATTCGTATTATCTCGGGCCTCCGTGATTTCCGCCGTGCCATAAAAACGTGCTTTTTCACCCAGGCCAGCTTGGCCTGATTCGCACCCCCTCTCCGCGTATAAAATTATTAATTTTACATATTTTAAATTTTAGATATAATTGGATTTATATTCCGTTTTTTAAATTTTTGGCCACATTAATTATATTTTTAAATTGTTTTTAAACATTGTTTTGTATGTTTGTTGTTGTTTTTAAATGGCTGTACACCGCCCTGCGTCCCTTCGAGAGAAGGGCAATATAAAAATACAAATAATAAATCATAATAATAATAATCCCAATTTACAGAGAGATGGACAGATATTGTCAGAACTCACTGCTATTGTCAAAATGATGAAAGCAATATTACATTGTTTTGTATAGATAAGCAGTCACACATTTACAAAAGGGTATAGTTTCTGTCATATCAGCACATTGCTTTTGTCACTTCCTCTTTCCGTCATGAAGATGCTGTTGAAGAAATTGATGTTCTTAATATTTCTATTGGAAAAAAGTTCTAAATAACATGCTACACACATTTCTGTTTCACTCTATACCTGATATCGTTTTGTAAGTAAATGCTGATGATTCCAGATGAATGTGGATGATGTCTAGAAATAAACACTCATTTATATATGCTTTATAAGTGCTTATAATACAGTAAGTTATTTACATTCACTGAAGTGTTTATTTCTAAACAAATTGTTTTTGTTGAGGAGATATGGCATAAACATAGTTGATAAATGAACTTTTTAAGGTCAAAGTTGGGCATGGCCAAATGGTGCTGTTACCACTTGTATTAGAAAACAATTGAATTTTAATTCCCAACTGCTTTTTCCATCTTCTCTTTCCACTTATTTGGGAAAAGAAGAGCTCAGTGAAATCCTTTCAAATTTCTTAGTTTTATAGATACTGAGCATGAAAGAGCTGGGCTTTAAGCAAAACTCATCCATTTCATAAAGACAAAAAAATATTCTAAGCTCAGAATTTAAAGGAGGGAATTAGATGTTTAGAAATGTAAATAGTGGTGTACTTTAATATATACCAATCTTTTATAGAATAAAAACGAGGAATAGCTGTAAGTATATATTCTGTAATAAACATATTTCTGGTTCATTTATAGAAAATACTCCATCTCAGTTTATAGATATGATTATAGATGGATTACAAAGAGGTTTTTACAAGCTGACAAAGACTGGGACTCTTGAATGGGCCATTTCTAGCTTATTAGCTTTTACCAGTGAGGCATACTCTTAATGGGATTGGGGCCTGGGCTGGATGACATGTTAGGCTCATGTCTTAATGTCTGATTATAGATGGATTTAACCCACCTTTGTAGGCGGTACAGGGATTACTTGAATGCTGGTAACTAGTTTTCTATTACACATGATGTTTTGAAATAGTGAAATATAGTATCCTTTGTTATAAATGGATGCTTAGTAAGGGTGTGGATCAACTCATAAAAGGAATAGCATGTTTAAATAAAACTGAATGTTAGTGGCTGTATATGTGAGATACATATGCATATTTCTGTTCCTTCCTCCCCCCCCCAGGTCTTTCTTTCTGAGTGGAAAGAGAACAAAGTGGCGCTTTCCCAGCTAACTGTGCCAGAGCTACAAGAAGACTTTATGCATGGACTTCAGGCACTAAAAATGTTACAAAACAAGCATGTGGTCAAACTCCTTGGATATTGTGAAGAGGAGTTCATGATTCTTACGGAGTATCATCCATTTGGATCCTTGAAAAATGTTAATAACATATTGAACCTTCCAAAATATAAAAATTATAATACATGGCATAACAGATTTCTACTTGCCATAGGCTATGTGAGCATTATCCATTTTTTACACAACAACCCCCTTGGCACTTTTATTATGTGTGACTCCAGTGATCTGAATAAAACATTGTCACAATACTTATTGACCAGCAGCTTTCATGTGGTTGTGAATGACTTGGATGCCTTGCCTCTCTTGAATAGGAAGGCTGGTGAATTGATCAAGTGCGGCCATCGGGAACTGGAAGGTGAATGGGTTGCTCCTGAACAGCTTTGGCCATATGGAAAAGAAGTACCTTTTGAAGACCATCTCATGCCTTCTTATAATGAAAAAATAGATATATGGAAAATCCCCGATGTTTCTAACTTTCTTTTGGGAGAAGTTGATGGGAGTGATCTTGTCAGATTTCATTTATTCAGCATACATGCAGCATGTAAAAAGAATGCATCTGAAAGACCTTCTGCTCAGATGGTACTGCACACATATAGACATGTTCTTGCCTCACTTGTGAAAGAAGCAACTGTGTCCAATACAAGGGACATGTTATAAAAATATTAATGGAATGCTTTGATAGCACAACTAATATTGGGTATGTTCAATGTCCATTGCTTGATTTTTTCTTTCAATCTGAAAAATAACTGGTTGCTAAAGTATAAGCATAAGTGAGGAAATTCTCAAATAACTTCAAATGTTTGTATGAGCTTGTATAGGAACAAAAGTGTGCTTGAAAATTCAAATTGTTTTCATATTTTAATTTTAAAATAAAATTCCTGTGTCATTGTAGCACTAGTGCACTAAAGATCAATCATTTGATAGAGACAATTCTACTGATTCTTTAATTTATAATTGATTGTGTAATTCTTTCTCTTGCAATTTTTTTAGTATGCTCCCAATTAACCTCATTTCTGTCCTGGTAAAATTGCTTCTTGGATTTTAATTCCATCTAAATGTTAATGTAGTCTTGAATATAAATCTAAATAAATAAATAAATAAGTTGTGCTAGGATGAAAACTTGACTATGTAGTTATAACAAGTGCAGGAATGTTGTGGTTTCAGATATAATTTGTGGCCTAAGAAAACTGCTGCTCAGTTAAGGTAGTTCAAATGGCATGAAACAAACCAGTGTACAAATTCCATGCTTCCTTGTATTATTAAAAGCATCTGTATTTTCTTAGTTATACCAATGTGGGAGGATTTTAATATTTTGACATGCACTTTTGGCAAAGATCTCATGTGTATGATTTAAACCCACTCCAAGACATCTTTTGAAACTTAAAATGAATTTAAGTGGGAGAAAACAATGCTGATTGAAGCCATTTTTCAGGTATAACAATGGATAAACATTTCCCCTAAGGATGAATGTTTTTTAGCAGCAAGTCATGTTTTCCTTTGACACTACTTCATGTATTACCTAAATAGTAATATAAATCTGTACCAAAATGTAATAATGAACCATACCACTGAGAATATTAACAGTACCATTGTTATTCTTAGCTTTTGCACATTATGCATTTTGCATATTTTTTATATTTTTTATATTTATTGGATTTCCATGCTGTCCATCTCCCTAATACAGCAACTCTGGACAAACTCACAATATAATAATATTATATATATAGAGAGAAATGCCTTTAAAATATTTACATATGGAAGGAACAGGCAGAAGATTAATTTGATCTACTGGTAGAATTTCTAGCTCCTAATTAACAATAGTATTCTCCTTAAATTCTTGAATAAATTAAGAATGTTTAGTAATCAGAAAGACTTCTTGCAGAAGGACTGAGATCAGCTCAGATCTGGTATTCAAAATAAATTCCAGTCTTCTGCCTTCCTTAATTCTTAAGTGTATATATATTTGGAACAAGCTTCATCTGAATTCAATTGTAACATGCTCACGTGTTACGGTTTTAAAGTTGTTAACTTTAATTTTTAAGGATTTTACTTAATCTTAGAAAAGAGTATAATTCTTCAAGGACAATTAAAAAAACAAAAGTTGTGTTGGGTCCACAAGAAAATATCTAGCCAAATTACATTAAAGAGTGAGTTTTAGTACCTACCTTACTATGTAAAATTCTAAGAAAGTTCTGAGAATATATATTTTAGGCCCAGAAACATTTAAGTTTAGTGAATATTAGCACAAATGATCTAATGATCAAGCCAAAGATCCAGATTTTCACAATTTGCTAATTAGAAATAGTAATGCAGTACTTGTTTTCCCAGCATATCTGGAACCAATTGGAAACAACATTTCCACTGTTAAGTGGCCAGATGTTTATGATAACGTTTTTAAACAGACCATCTGTCAAATTCCATTTTTAATCATTTACGACTATAAATGAGCCAGGCCGTGATCCTTTAAGAATTTGCTATAATTGGGAGGAGGGTCGGTGTTTTTAGAAACTGAAAAGAGATGTCTGTGTAGAAACCTATCAAAAGTGGCTGCCCACATGAGACACAGAGAAGCCACCAAGATAATCACCATAGTGATGGAGGAGGGACC
This sequence comes from Pareas carinatus, assembly GCA_032468095.1. Taxonomy (NCBI): domain Eukaryota; kingdom Metazoa; phylum Chordata; class Lepidosauria; order Squamata; family Pareidae; genus Pareas; species Pareas carinatus. The sequence continues at coordinate 154,076 of JANHFO010001897.1, read as the reverse complement.
TTAACAGCGATCGGCTGAACTGAACACCCAAGATGCATCAGTTTTAGCATTCCTCATCCCGGAGGAAATAGTAGTTTTTCTGTATATCTTCTGAAACTATTAAAACAACAACTTATTCTATGACATGGATTGATTGATTGATTCTTGAACAAGGGAATACTGAGAATTTCGACACCATCAGAATAGCAAACTCTTAGTTTGTTTTGCTCTCAAGCAAGGAATAATCAAAGAGATGTTATTTTTAAATTTGAATGTTCCATCCAGCTTTTTTGATTAATAACCCTACTGTCTTTTGTCTAATTACTAGAGACTTTCTACATGTCGGATCAAGTTCAACGAATTAAAATCATAAATGATTTATTTTATATAGAAAAATCCCCTGAATAGTAAAATCTAAATAAAAATTAAAGTTTTACTTTTTAAATTCTCTATTCAAACTTTATGTATAAATATTTTCAATTTAAGAAACTTAAAATTAAAAGCAAATAAAAATTTAATAAGTTGAGCAAACAATTAAAGAGCCAATGTAGATTTAGGTTAAAATGCTAGATTGTTTATTATTTATTTGATTTATATACTGCCCATATCATCTAGTGATGACTCTGGACCATTTAAAATGATAAAACACTAAATAATAAGTACATGTAGTTCTTGACTTACAATCATTTGTTTAATGTCTGTCCAAAGTTATAACAGCACTGAAAAAAGTGATATAATCAGTTTTCACACTAGCAACCTCATGGTCACATGATCAAAATTCAGACACTTGGTACCTGGCATATACTTAATGGCAGTTGTATTGCCTGAGGTGATGTGATCACCATTTGTAACCTTCCCAGCCAGGATTCAACAAAGTCAAGAGTGAAAACAGACTTTCTCTTAACAGCTGCATGATTCATTAAACAACTGCAGTGATTCACATAATCTGTACCAAAAAAGTTGTAAAATAGAACAAAACACATTTAACTGCCTTGTTTAGCAATACAAATTTTGGGCTCAGTTGTGGTCATATGCTAGGGACTACCTGTACAGAAGGGAAGAGAGGAGCACAAAGTACACACAGTGAGGTGGGGCTTTTCTTAATCCAATAGCTATCCCCAAAATGGGGCACCCTTGATAGAGTCCCAGACTAACTGCAGAGCCAGGTCTTCAAACCTTTATGGAAGGGCAGCAGGGTTGATGCAGATTTCACCTTAGTGGAGTTTGATGTTCCAAAGAGACATGCAATTGTCCAAGCATGAGATGACCATGGCTAGAATGTCAGAGTGTATGGATTCCCAATCCAAAAAAGGTTGCAACTGGTGCAGAATATGGGTCTGCAAAGGTTTTCCATGCTGCCACTGTCACTTGCTCTTTAAGCAGGAGTCATGAGTCTAGGAGATAACATGAGTCCTAAGCTGTGCTTCAGGTCTGTCTGGGGTAGTGCAACTCCACCCAAACTAAAAATGTTAAAAGTTCTGGATCTTGAAGCTCCATGCATTTAAGTTCATTTGTTCTTGCCAGGGTTCAGTCAAAATATGTCCCCCACAACTTCCAGGCACCCAGAGAGGGCAGTGGCAGCATCACCTGGGTCATCGGGATGGAAATATTGAGTATTATATATGTACTGATGATACTTTAACACAGTGATGGCTAACCTTTCAGACATCAAGTGCCCGGATGAGTCACGGCTAATGAGTCACAACTTATGGCATCATTGCCTGGCGCTTCTACTCTCTGAGCATGCGCATGACCTTGTGATGTCATCGCCGCCTGGTGCTGCTACTTCTTTCTGAGCATGCTTAGATCTGGGCGACTTGGCTCATGTGCCAGCAGAGAGGGCTCTGCGTGTCTGCTGTGGCAAGCTTGCCATAGGTTCGCCATCACTGCTTTATCCCATGATGATGAATAATCTCTCCCAGCAGCTTTATTTAGAGGTTAAACAGATGGCGAGAGTACTGAGCCCTGGGGCATGCCATAAGGGAGCTATCAGGAGCTATCAACACTGATTGGAGCCAAATCAGCCTAAGAACCAGCTGCAGCTGGTTGAAAATAATACCATGGCCCATGGTACTGAAAACTGCTGAGAGGTCAAGGAGAGCATTATCCCCATCCTGCTCTCACCAGAGATCATCCACAAGTGTGACTAATGCTGTTCTGCCCCATAACCAGTCCTGAATCCTGACTGGAAGGGGTGAATATTGTGTCCTGGGCAACCAATTGGGAGGACATTCTCAAACACTGCTGATTGGCAGGCTGCCCACTTGAAACCACATAAAAGGAGGCAGCCTGCCTACAGCTGTTGTTCTTACCGGAGTACCTATTATAATCAATAAAGGCATCAAAACGAATCTGCCTCTGCCTAGTCCTTGCGTACTCCTGATCCACGTAGGATCTAACACTGGTGATGGAGTGGGCCACAGGACTACAGACAGAACTGGCAACTAGATTGGATTGCTGAATTTCAAACATATCACGCCAGAACCAACCGGAAGCTTGGTAGCAGACGGAATCCCAACGCGTCAAGTTTGAAACTGAATAAAGGATCACAGCAATCATGGCGACCCCCCTTTCATCACCAGCCCCGTTCAATTCATCCACCGAGTCTTGGGACACGTACATGAAGTGGTACAAGTGTTACCTCCAATCGAATGACCTTCATGACATCCCAGACAAAAAGATGAGAACCCTATTCTTAAGCCATTGCGGCACAGCAGCTTTCGATGCAGCATACATGATCGCAGCGCCCAATGCATCCTACACAGTCCCATGGAAAGAACTGAAGGACACATTACGAAACCATTTCACACTGGCACCTGTGAAAATGATAAAAAAAAATCAAACTCTGCCACTGTCGCCAAAGGGGAGATGAAAACATTAACTAATTCATCAGTGCCCTCCAAGCCATCATGGTGCATTATGAATTTAGCGACCTGAATGAAAATCTGATGGATCAATTCATCTACGGGATTAAGGACAAAGCTCTCCAGAAACATGTGTCAGAGGTATATCAATGTGGCCAAAACATCGGTTATGGTGGCCACCAAGATGTCGAAGATCCCCAACCAGGATTCACTCCCACAACCTCAAACAGTGCATCAGGGCCATCAGAGTGAGCCCGACTCTGACAGCAGCGGAGATGAACATCCACTGCCCTTCAAAGCACGGAGACAGTGGCAGTCACAAATGTTCTGGCTGTGAAGGGGTCCAAACAAAAGTCACCTGCTGTACTTGTGACCTGCCACAAGTGTGCCAAGAAATGACGCATCAGCAAGGTCTGCAGGACTATGAATCACTCGCCCTGAAGAAGAGAGTGCAGATCGTCCGATGACTACACTAGAACCATCCCTGGGCCAATAAGCAAGAACCACAGCGAATCAAGGAAGCGTACCAGACCACAGTCACAAAAAACAGTGAATCCGACACATGAAAGCTGATGGTCACAGTGAAAGTCTGAGCGACCTACTGGAGATTGACGTGGGGTCAGCAGTCACAATCATGATGTGGAAGACTCTAAAGATGGCGAACCCTGCTGTAGAGTGAGAGGACATCCAGAAAATGTCAACAATCCTGAAGGACTACTAGGGCAACTGCATTCCGTTTCTGGGATGCCTCCACATTCCAGTCAAATACCACCAATTTGATGGAACTCTTCCGATCATCGTGGTGAAAACCAATCTACCCACCCTCCTCGGCCTAGACTGGTTTAAAGCACTAGACCTCAGAGTGACCAGCATTCACACAATCCAGCCAAAATAAGTCAATGACCTCATCCAGGAATTCCAGGATCTCTTTAACGCCGACCTAGGTAAGTACAGACGAACCCCTGTCTAATTTAGTCTAGACCCGGACATAAGCTCAATCAGACTCAAACCACTGCATGTACCTTTCACACTAAGGCCACGGGTAGATGCAGAACTAGATAAATTGAATAAACAGGGGATCTTAGAACTGGTCGACAATGTCAAGTGGGAAACCCCTATCATAACTCCCCTAAAATGCGATGGCTCAGTTCGCATCTACGGGGGGTTACAAGTGCACACTCAATAAGGTGTTGCAGCAGAGCACCTACCCAGTTCCCATTGTCCAGCATCTACTACATTCCCTGGGCCAGGGAAAATATTTGCCAAACTTGACCTGGCCCAAGTTTGCCAACAGCTTCCTGTAGATGGCGCTACAGTGGAAGTTCAGATTATAGTCATCAATAGGGGTGCATTTAAATTCAACCACCTACAATTTTGGGTCAGTGTGGCCCCGGGAATTTTCCAAAGTGTGAGGGAGTGACTATTACACAAAATCCATGGGGTCGTCCTGTACTCTGATGATGTGGTCATCACGGCTGAGCACAAACCCCAACTCTATGAGTGTTTCAGGGCTGTCCTGACCTGTTTTAAGCAGGCAGAACTACACTTAAAGAAAGAAAAGTGCATGATTGGCGTCCCTGAGATTGATTTTTGGGGCTTCCAGATAGATGGCATGGGTATACACCCAATGATGAACAAAGTTAAAGCCATTAGAGATGCCCCAACCCCCAAAAGCAAACCGAAGCTGCAGACTTTCCTGGGGCTCCTCAATTTCTACAATTGTTTCCTGAAGGGGAAAGCAATCGCAGCTGACCTGCTTCACAAGCTCCTAGCTAAAACACACCGTGGGTATAGGGTCAATGACAAAAAAGGGCATTCTGAGCATTAAAAGGCTCCTCTCAGAGGGCACATTCCTCATCTGTTTATTTTATTGATTTAATTAGATTTATATACTGTCCTTCTCCCAAAGGACTCAGGGCGGTGTACTGATCACATAATAAATTAACATTGAACTTTAACAACAATCTGGTACAATACAACACTTCCCCTCGTATTAGTTTGTGATTCCTTCCCATTTGGAGTTGGGGCAGTCCTCAGCCACAGATTGCCCAGTAGCAAGGAAGCACACATCGTCTTTCACTCAAGAACATTATCCAAGGCAGAAAGGAATTACAGTCAACTGGACCGTGAGGCATTAGCATTGGTGGCAGGGATCAAACGATTCTATGAGTAACTGTTTTGCAGGCACTTTGAACTAGTGACAGACCATAAGCGGGTATTGGCCTTATAGCCGGGGGCTGCCCAACACCCCAAGCCCTATCCCCCCACTGAATGTGACAGACAATATTCCTGCAGCATATGGCTATACTTTGGTGCACAGGCTGGGGGGCGAGTTGGGCTATGCAGACACCCTCAGCCAATGCCCACCGCCAAGCAAGGATCACCATGAAGCCATGAAAGACTCGGTATTACTAATTGACTGGCAAGACTCAGGGTTAGTCACTTCAGCCAAAGTGGCTAAGCAAACCATCTCAGACCCCACAACCCGGAAAGTATTATCATGGATACAGAGGAGTTGGCTGGAGGGCACCGGGGGAGATGTTTTCCATCCGTTCAAATCCTAGAAAAATGAACTGGCATTCCAAGAGGCTTGTTTACTGTAGGGGGAGTGGGTGGTCATCCCTAACAAACTGCAAAAAAGAGTTCTAACTATGTTACATAAGGGGCACACCGGGATAATCAGGATGAAGGGACTGGCCCGCAGTTACATCTGGTGGTCAGGATTAGACTGAGACATTCACGAGTGGGTTGTCACATGCCAGCCCTGTCAGCAATCCCACCCCGCCTCTCCAAAAACCTCAACATGTGAGTGGGAAACACCCAGGGGAGGGTCCACATCAACGTAACAGGGCCATTCCAGGGACAAATATTCCTGGTCACCATGGACGCATACTCCAAATGGCAAGAAAAAATTGATGAGTTCCTAGCCTGGCAACACATCACAACCTGCACTGCTACAGGCAGAAGCCCAGCAAAATAATTAATGGGTTGTAAACTGAAATTGGTCCTCAACCGACTCAACCCATGCTACATCCCGGAAAAAGTGAAGGATCAGCACCAGAACATTTAACTCTTGGGACCAAGTATTTGCAAAAAACCTAAACAATGGACTCCTATAGTTGGAAGGAATGGTCATGAAAATCACAGGGCCTATATCCTATGTGATAGGCCTTCAAAATGGCCACTTGTGGAGGCAGCACAAAGACCAGTTAAGAGGGTGCCTCCCAGCCACACCAGAAACACCCCAAAATGACACCCCAGCTAACAATAGGGTTCCTCCCTTCTCATAAACCGAAGACAGGGACTATGCACAAGACTTATCTGAGGGAACCAGAGCTCCACCACGCCCGCGAGGATACACATTCAGCCAAGGCCAAGGCTGCAACCAAGGCTTCCAGGAGTTTCCAATGAGAGCTCTGGAGACTTCTACAGGCATGCCCTCTCCGTTGGTCACCTCCCCTCTGACTGAACTGCCTAGGTCCAGTTGGCTTTATAAACGCCCAACCTACCTGCGTGATTATGTATGCAGAGTGGTAGGAAAGCCATCTGGGTATGGAGGGATGTTGTGTCCTGGGCAACCAATTGGGAGGGCATACCCGAATGCGGGAATGCCCTTGTCACTGATTGGCAGGCTGCTCACTTGAAACCACATAAAAGGAAGCAACCTGCCTACAGCTGTTGTTCTTACCAGAGTACCCACTATAATCAATAAAGGCATCAGAACAAATCTGCCTCCACCTTGTCCTTACGAACCCCTGATCCACATGGATCTAACAGTGAAGATAATTCATTTCATCCAAGATCCTATGAAGCTGCCAAGCAGCCACCATTTGTGCCATCTTCCTTAAAAAGGGAAGGTGAGAAACGGTATGAAAATTGTTCACACCCATCCCTTTCCCATCCTCATGCTGTCAATGCAACCATCTATTAGTCAGATTCTTGTCTCTCCTGGTTGGGAAAAGGCTCCAGGATGGTGACTGATAGATGGGTTCAGGCAGTGCTAACTTTCTCACAGCAGGAGGAGACGTTCACCCCCACCTAAAATTAAAAAAATCTCTTGATCCCATCTGCCTGGGCAATTTTCATACAGTTTTCCACCTTCCCTTTTTAAGGTTGGGGACCCCTGGACTAGGAGACTCCCTAGGTCCCTTCCAACACTATTATTCTATGTCTAAAGTTTGGTTTGGTTCAGCGGAAATCGGGAAGTTAGTTTAAATCAGGAGAAAACGCAGGAAATGGAAAAAATTACAAACTAGGGAGAAACAGCCACAGGTGCCACCAAAATTAATCTCAAAGCATCCTCACACTGATCATACCAAACAATTGGTGATTGTCCTTGATAATTCTACAGACCAGTCTGCTGACCAAAATGAGGCATTCTCATCAGGTCAGTCAAGCTGAAAGTTAGTAGGGATGCTATTAATTTGGAATGCGAGGGCTGATTGAGAATGCAGCATATCAAAACTATCTCAGAAAATATATGGTAGATGCTCTATGGAGGCTACATTTAGGGTGAAAGGATTGGTGGATACTTAGAAGGGGAAATGGAAGATTGAGGAAGCTAGAAAGAGAGGATTGGAAAAGAGAAGGAGGTAGGGAAGGGAAAAAAGGTTGAGAAACTAAAGAAGGAGAAGGATGAGGGAAATGTGGCTGAATGAGATTAGGATTAGAGTGGGAGTTAGATTTAAAGTTAGTTTAAGGTGAGGGTTAAGAGTAGGGTGGGGGTAAATTAAGGTGTAGGGTAGTTTTTAAGGTTAAGATAAGGCTAAGATTTAGGATTAGATTGAGGGTTAAAGTTAGGGATATATTGAGGGTTAAGAGTTAGTCCTTTTAGGGTTAGGGTTAGGGCTAGAGTTAGGGTTAGCTTTTAGCGATGGATTTAGGGTGAGAGAGGGTAAGATTAGATCTAGAGTTAGGATTAAGTTAGAAGAAAATAGAGAAAGCCAAGTAAAGAGGTGAGGTTAAGAACTAAAGAGGTAAGGGGAGAAGGAGAGAAACAGAGAGAGGGTAGAGTAAGGAAGGGAAAGGGAGGTTAAGGAAGAAGCTATGAGAAGGTTGAAGAAAATAAGGGAAGGAAAGTAAATAAAGAAGGTAAGAGGAAGTTAGAAGGAACAAAAGTAAAGGGTAAGAGTAAAAAAAACCTACTCATTGTAGTCTTAACTCCTCCTTTACATAGCAAAATACATATATGTTAATAATCTCTATTCAACTCACTCATAAGTTTTAGACAGGAAGTTGAGGTTTCTCCTTTGTCAATTAGCTGTCTCACATCTTGAGCTCCAGCTACTTTTCGTTCCTCTATCAGTTGTATCTGTCCCATACTTTCTTCTTCACTGGTTGAGCTGAAAGGTCTTTTCCAAAGAAAGATGCATGACGTTGTAAAAGGTTTTGTGCTTTCATGACTGAATTTATATAGTGTCTCGTCTGGTTCCAGTAAAAGAAGACTCCTTCTGGCATGATCCATCTGAATCTTATATCTTTACTTGTAAGTGCCCTTGTCAAAAATTGATAGTCTCTTCTGCTGTCCCTTATTCTCTTCGGCACTTGCTTGAGTACCAATATTTTATTGTCCCCAATTTTCAGATTAGCATCTCTCATGTTCTTTAATTCTGAAGATTTTCTCACGAATTTCACATGTACCTCCCTTGATAATTTATGTCTTCTTGCATAAGCAGTGCTGAATCTGTATGCTTCATCTATCTCCTTATATACATCTTCTTCAGACATCTCCAAAATTTTTGCTAAAATATTTGTCATCTTGTTTTTTAACATTTCTCCTTTTTCCTTGGGTAAATTCTGAAATCTTAAATAATAATTCGATTTCTCAAGTTCCAATGCTGCAACTTCTGTAGCCAACTCATGCTTATCCTGTTGCATCTCTTGTAATTGATTATCATGTTCCACTACTTTCTCTTTAACCTCTTTGATCTGGTGCTTCACCACTCTTGTTAGCCATTATAATTTTATATCAGTGAAACTTTGTCCAACTCCGAATACACAAGCAAGTATCTACAGAGAAATGCTTTAAAAACAGTATAGGCTTTCTCAAGCTCTTCCCATTGTTCTTTCAAATGATTACAGCAAACAACATAATACAGATAGCAATGATTTAAAAATCAGGTTCAATTATTAAATTCATAGAAAAATAGGAAAGTCAAAGGATTTATTCGTTAATGATGAATGATAGAACTTTCCCTTAGCATATTACTGTACAAATAGATTTTGCAAACAAAATATTCCAGATATATTGGAAGATCCCAGCTGTTAACTGTACCTGTTCCCAGAATATCCTATGCCTGCCTTTCTGAAGAGTCAAGGAAGAAAGGGTTTTTTAAAACATGGGAGAAAGAATTTTGTGAGACAGTAGTCGGATGGAATGAGACACTGAGACCTTTCTGATTTGCACGCAACAAGATTGATCAGTATCCATGCCAAAAAAGCCCTTTCTGGATGACTCACTACCTTTGGTGGGAAGAGTTACTTAGAAGAAGGCCCCTGAAGACTTGCAATAGCTGCACATGTTAAGATAATAATTTAATCAATTTGCAGATTTAAATATAGAAAGACAGCAGTTGAATTTTAATTTGTATAGATTATTTCTTAAATTGATCGCTCGCACTTTCCTCTAATAAGTTCAATGAGATATACATTGTGGTGAATCCTTATGTTTCACAAGATGTGAGTAAAGTTGGGAAAAGAGATGGTGATTGCCCAGTGGAAATTTGAATGTAGATCTTAATCCTAGTCCAGAACTCTCTTTTAATTTGGATTTAAAAAGAAGCTTGGAACTAAAAAAGACAGCAAAATACAAGAGCAATATGGCAAAGCACATTAAGTCCACTTAATCATTTTGAAACCCTTTTCTGGATCAACTCTAGCTTATGACCCATTGTGAAAAATATAGCACGTTGTAAAAGCCCAAAGAACAGACATTAGTAGATAATTATTGGAAAACTTTTTTCAGTTCAAATATTGTGTCAGAAATTATTCTAATAGGTGCTTAAAACAAAAGAGATAATTAGATTTTGTATTCTTTAGCCCAAGATATGAAACTTGTAGTACTGGAGCTGTTGCTAAACCATAATTCTCAGCATCCTCAGACATAGCGGTCAGTGGTAATAAATGTTGGGAACTGTAGATCCACCAATTAGAGAGAATGAGAACAGAAACACTTGAAATAGGTGTGTTATACATAACAGTCACTTATATTTACTGTTTGGATTCTGTGACTCACTGCAAACTTATTGAGAATAGATCTGATTTTCCCATTTGTTTCTTAGCACATGGAATTATAGTTCAGCTCTTATATTAGACCAGGCTAAATACTATTGCTCTGAAAATAATGACTGTAGGGTTTAAAATAAAATAAATAATTTCCCTCTGATTTGATGTTGTGATGTCATGATATTTTGAAGTCTGATATAAGAATATCCGATGTTACCATTCATGGGGGGGAAAGCAATCTAAGAAGGGAGGAATAAAACATGAGAGGCTAATCATTTATGATTTATATTGACACCAGCCACTTAACAGATCCATTTCCAGCTTAAGAGAACAAAGAGGAAATCTAAAAATGCACAGGAAATGATTAAATATTTAGACTATGCTCTCCATAAAGGGGGATTCAGATAACTTCAATGGGAAGTATCTGAATGGAAATGTAAATAAAGTATTCATTCTTAAATATTACCCTCATAATGGAAGGGAACAGCTTATTGCTGGAGTCAAGAGAAATATTATCAGCAAATAGTGGGTTAGAGTTTCATTATGTTATCTCTTTGTCTCTGCATCAGGGATTCAGAGAAGAGTTCATGTTCCATACATACTATTTTAATCCTTTTGAGGCTTTATTTCTTTATTTCCTGCACTTATAAAACTACCCACTACCTTTCCGCTTGAATTTGTGTGTCTTAAAATTTCATTGTTTCCCTATCTTCAGAAAATATTCTATTAAGAGAGTAATGTGCTTGCTATTATTTTTTTACCATTTACATATAGCTTGCATTCATTCACCCCTGTCAGATACTACCATCTCGGCTTGTGATCCATACTCCTTTAGTGTTATACAAGAACCAACATTCACTGCAAATCATTTTGCAACAACATGGAATTATTTATGAAAAAGTCCATGCACGTTTTCTAACATCCCCAACCAAAGTGTAACATGCAAGCATTTTTTTTCATTAAGGAATTGAGCGTAATAGCAAACAAAGCTTAGCATCTGGGGAAATAGAGAATATTCTAGGTTCAGAAACATCTCCGAATTGTGTGTCAGATCCTTCTTGGAAAGTATAAAAAATATAAAAAGAACAAAGAAATTTTCTGCTTATAGTGAGTTGTATGCTTTGTCTGGGTTCAATTCATTTATTTTTCTCCAATCAACTCTTATGCAGATAGGGAATCAAGGAACCACCTTAACATATTACAGAGCAATAGGTACGAATGTTGTCTGCATAAATAGTGTCACCTCCAGATTTACTGATGATCTCACCAGCAGTTTCACGCAGATAGTGAAAGACTGGAGTCTTCTGGGATACCACATAATAGCTCCCATGTTGAGGAGCAACTGTTTCCAAGCAATTGAATCTAAAATCTACTTGTGAGATTGCAGTGGAAAAACAGTGTCTAGTATTCTTAAATCTCCCAGATGATCCAGAAATATAAACCAGAAGTTGCAAAGAATTTGAGAAGAATCCACAGAGTGGATTCTGTTAGGTCCGATCGCGGAAAGAAGCAGGCTGGAGAAACCCGCAGTGAATTGCAACAGCATTTATTAACAAAGTAACAGACAAATTGTAGCCAGCAAAAGGCTGGTTATTCTGACAGTCTTTTATAATAAATTGGGCTGGTGCAACAGCCAATCACTGGGTCAAGCTGGATGGTC
>JANHFO010001897.1:104655-116302 GCA_032468095.1 Pareas carinatus | reverse complement strand
TGGGTGCAAAAATTAATATAAGACAGTGTCTTATTTTCGGGGAAACACGGTACTAGATAAAATCTGACTTCACTACCAATATGAATGCTCAATTTAAAATATTAGTATTCCTAATCATAGCATATCTTCTGCTTACCCAAATGTTGAGACACAGAATGCTTTCTCTATGCTGCAACAACTTAAACTTTGTGGGGTTTTCCCTCCATAGCACATGTATAGACAAGTACTATATTGTAGCTGTTCTATTTCTCTTCAGATAAATACTATCATTTAAGCCTTTCTATTTATAATGTCAGTCAGGCCAAAATAACCTTGGAAGCATGTGTACAGATCTGTATCAGTGTTTTAGCTTGTTTCAAATAAGGGCTTTCTGATCTTTATTCTGTGACTTTATTATATTGCTGTACAGCTTTTTCTCCCCTCTAACTGTAGATCCCTTTGAAGGGCCCCACTTGACAAAAAGCATCTCAATAAATAAACCAGCTACTGGTAATCCTGACATATCCACTTCAGCTAATTCAAGAACATACATTAAGCAGCTTTACCATTTTTAAAATAACCTAATTCAGTAATGGAATAATCTTCTCTGCACAATGGATGTCTGCATTCATATCAACTTAAATGCAGCATTAGATATCTCAATAATAGCAAAAATTACCAGCTAGAGATAGTGTTGTTTCAATGGTGTCACCCAATTTCTACAACTCTAATTCCACTTTATTGGTTTTTAAAGGGTTTTGAAAAGCTTTTTGGCTATTTTTAACTAATGTCCTGGGCTGAGCATTCTACATTTTAATTGCTGTTATACATGATTATTAAATTGTTTCAACTGTACTACTAATGTATAAACACATCCTTCCATTTTTTCTAAAAAAATTGGGGTTGCAATGCGTTGCTACTATAACTGATTCTTCTTAAAATGAAAAGGTGCTAAAATACAGTAATTGGAATGAATAAAGGTGTAGCAAGGAGTACAGAAAACTGGGCTGTCTAGATGATTAACATGTTGGGAGTGACTTTGCAAAGATTAGTTTAAATCCTAGCACAGAATAGCAGATTTCATCTATTTGGGCACAAAAGGCTACGGTCTACTTCAGGGCAAATCTGTCACTTTTTGCAATGGAGATGAGTTACCAACATGTATTCAGACAGCATGAATAGTAATAATCACAATAATAATGAAGAATTGCATAAAGAAAACATCAGCTGCTGGTTGCTACTGGGAAAATATATCTGATTTAGAAAGACTCAGTGAAAGGGATAACAGCATGGAACTATAGATTGATAATATGCTGCCTACAATGTTTAAATTACTCACAGGTATAACAGAAGACAGAAACTGTCTATCTAGACCCCACTCCAGTCCGGCTTCAGGACTGGTTACAGCACAGAAACGGCATTGGTCGCGTTGGTGGATGATCTCTGCAGGGCCCGGGATAGGGGTTGTTCCTCTATCCTGGTCCTATTAGATCTCTCAGCGGCTTTTGATACCATCCACCATGGTATCATGCTGCGTCGGTTGGAGGGGTTGGGAGTGGGAGGCACTGTTTTGCAGTGGTTCTCCTCCTACCTCTCTGACCGAATACAGACGGTGCCGAGGCACTTGATATGTGAGGTGCCGCAGGGGGCGGTTCTCTCACCCCTCCTGTTCAACATCTACATTAAGCCGCTGGGTGAGATTATCCGTGGCTTCGGGGTGGAGTACCACCAATACGCTGACGATACTCAGTTGTACATCTCTACCCCAGGCCACCTCAACGATGCAGTCGAAGTGAAGTCCCAGTACATAGAGGCCATGCTGATCTGGATGGGGAGTAACAGACTCAAACTCAATCCCTCCAAGACTGAGTGGCTGTGGCTTCCATCGTCCCGATATAGCCAGCTGATTCCATCACTGACTATTGGGGGCGAAATACTGGCCCCCACGGAAAGGGTTCACAATCTGGGTGTTCTCCTGGATGCACGGCTATCCTTGGTGGACCATGTGGCAGCCGTCACCAGGGGGGCCTTTTACCAAATTCGCCTGGTTCGCCAGTTGTGCCCCTTTCTAGATCGGGACGCCATGCGGACGGTCACTCAAGCACTCGTCACGGCCCGCCTGGACTACTGTAATGCTCTCTACATGGGGTTCCCCTTGTGATGCATCCGGAGGCTCCAGCTGGTACAGAGTGCGGCCACGCGGGGGATTATGGGTGCCAGTGGTAGTGCCCATGTGGCCCCCATTCTGTGCGAGCTGCACTGGCTGCCAGTGGACTTACGGATGTGTTTCAAGGTGTTAGTGACTATCTTTAAAGCGCTCCATGGCTTAGGACCTAGATACTTACAGGACCGCATTCTGCCAGCCAATGTCTCCCACCGACCGGTTCGCTCCCACAGAGAGGGCCTCCTCAGGGTGCCGGCGGCCAGACAATGTCGGCTGGCGACCCCCAGGGGGAGAGACTTCTCTGTGGCAGCACCCACCCTCTGGAACGACCTTCCCCCAGAGATTCAAACTATATCAGACCTCCGTGCTTTCCTCGTGCCGTAAAAACCCATCTATTTATTCAGGCCGGTTTGGCTTAGTCACATCTCCTCTCACTTAATTTTTTTAAAAAATCTTTAAATTTATACTCTGTTTTAAATTGGTTTTATATTTGGATTTTCTAAATTACTCAGCCACTGACTAATTTATCTTTTTAATTGTGTTTTAAATTGTTGTCTATATGTATATGTTTTTTATTGGCTGTACACCGCCCAGGGTCCCTTCGGGGAGAAGGACAGTATAGAAGTGCAAATAATAAGTACATAAATCAATAAGACAATATCGAAGATTATTTAGATGATAGTAACATCCTCCCAGTAGAACAGAGAGACAATAAAAGGAAACGCAGAAGTACAAAATATCAACTTCTGATTGGTAAAATTATTCTGAAGAACTGCAATAGGTATTTTTTTTTACATATAATGTGGACTGATTATTTAAAAAGCATTTGATTCCTTCCCATACAGTTAGATCATCAAATGTTTGGAAACAATTGGTATCAGTAAAAACATTAGAATGTTTATGAGGGGAAATGAAACAGCAGAAGACAAAATTGGTGGTTGGAAAGGAAAAGTATAGGCTTGTCAACATTAGAAGAGTTATTATGACTCATTATCGCCCTTATTATTTGTCATGTTACTGCTCTGCTTCTCTTCTAGTGATTTTGAAGAAAACAAATCTTGGCTATTAAACAGTAAAAAATGCTAATAAAATCTTACATTTGCTTTAGATGAATGATCTGAAGCTTTATGGAAAATTAGAAATCAAAATTCAGTTACTGACAAACACTGTAAAACTTTTTAGTGCAGATAAAGCAATGGAATCTCATCTAGAGAAATATCCTATAACAGCAATAAAATGAGGTAAGATCACAAACAATAATGGAACTGAAATACCAAAATATCCACACCATCAGGAGCCAAATTTGCCATGGACAAGTTAAGAAGTTGATTAGTAAAGAATAAGTGAGAAAATTGCTAAAGACAAAATTGAATACCATCAAAGCTATCAGCACCTGGGCCATACCTGTGACACAATTCATTACTCAAATTATTAACTGAACACAAACCCAACTGGACATTTTGGATTGAAAAACAGGAAAACTCATTACTATTCACGATGCATTATATCCCCATAGACATATTGATAGATTACACCTGTTCCACAGAAATGAAGGCACAGATTTACTTTAGATCAAACAAACTGTCAAACAAGAAAAACATTGGCTATTATATCAAAGACAGCTAAGAAGAAGTCAATTTCTACAAAAGATTGAGAGGAAAACAGACAAAGATAAAACCTGGCAATGGCTTACAACTGGAACATTAAAAAAGAAATTGAAGGCCCAAGGTCTCCAGGGACCCCTTGTGGAGGATGGGGGGAGGGGGAGAGATAGAGTGGGGGGAGAAGGAGGCGCTGCAGTGTTTCTGCAGTTAATCATAAGGGCACTGCAGTGGTCATAACTGTGGGACTGGGTCCTAAGTCGCTTTTGGGGGGGGGTGTCAGCCATAACTTTGAACAGTTGCTAAATATCCTGTTATTAAGCAAGGATTACCTATATTCTTATGTCTCTATTACTTTGGCATATTTTACTGTATTTTGGCAGAACTTTTGTATATTTGATCAATAAAATCTGCATAAATTACGGCTCCAAATCAGCTGACTGAACATAAAGTGGGTTGTGCTAGCTGTCCACCCTGCCATCCTCATTCATAATTTTTAATTGCATTCTAATGCCAATTCCACTTGAGACTTGCCACCATGAATATATACCTAAGGTTCTTTTTGTCCTTCCCACCCCACTAGTTGTATTTTGCATTTTAGGAGGAAGTCAAGAATTGTAAAAAATAACAACCCTATTTTGTATAAATTAGGAAAGATCTACTTTTACTACCTCTCTGGGTTTCATTTTGCTGATAAAAGACAGAATCAAGCCTTGCCTAAATAGAATAAAGTCTTGTAGAATAAAACCCTGAGAGCTCCACTCAGTTTCTGTGGCTAACAAGACAGCCTTATACAGGTAGTCCTTGACTTACCAGGTGCTTAGCAGTCATTTGAAGTTACAAAAGACCTCCCCTAGGTTACTGATGGATTCAAAGTTTCTATGGGCACCCTCCCTCTGCAATCACATGACTGCACTTCAGATGCTTGGTAACTGGCCGGCATTTACAGCTGTTTGCAAAATTTTGTGGTCACGACCATGATTTATTATTTTTGTCAGAAACTAGAGTTGCTTAGTGATTGCCACAAAAGGTCAAATTGGGTGCAGTCACATAGTGACCCATTTAATGACCAACACAACTTACAACCATAATTCTTAGCTTGATTTATAATTGTAAGTCAGAGACTTCCTGTTTCAAATCACACTATTAGTACAACTCAGTTCAGCATTTCACTGGCCAAATGCCACTCCTGCTGCTGTATAGAAGCTAGGGAAAGACTGATTTAAAGTGTACTAAAGAGCTAAAATTTGTACATCCCAATTTCCAGCATTCAACTACAAATCAGCACCTAGCAGACATTGGATAAGCAGTTAGGTGATATTTTTATGGGAGACTCTTTGGGAACCTCAGGGTTTCAAACTAGACTAGAAAATAAAAAAAACATTCTGGAAAAAAGGCAGTGGCAGCCTATTGATGCTAAGAAAACTACTTGGACATGTTCATGAATTCCTGAGAGGTTGAGCTGAACTCAAGGGAACATCACCTTTATCAGCAATTAATTACTACCTAAATTAACAGGCTAAACAAATGTCTAATCCAGCATTGTTTTATTTTTCAACAATATAAATCAGTTTATTTGGTGTCTGAAAATATTCTGCAAAGTCTCTAATACATACTTACTCATACAGTTTACTCTCAGAGCTCAAAAGGAACACTAGCGGCAGAAAAATCAAATGACAGATTAAATAAATTGTCATGCAAACAGTGACTCCAGACTGCGAGAGCCAATTCACAAAAAGTTGCCATAATTTACTTGCTCAGACATAAATCGGAGAAAAAGGTTTTTGCCCCTGACTATCCCCCAGACATGTTAAGGTTATACTTCACATTGCGAAGCACCACTTTTATTTTCCAAGAATTCTAATACCACTTGGAAGCAGCGTCCCTTCAAAACAAATTGCAAGCGTCCGGCACAGGAATTGGTAGACTGCTCTGAAGTATGTCAGTGGTATTTCCTCCTTTTTACTTTTGATCTAGAAGAATCCTTTTAAACAGAACAAATTACCGTAATTTTCGCACCATAAGACATAAGGGGGAAGTGTATGCATCTTATGGAGCAAATACTCCCAAAAAGCATGGGAGATCGCTCCGCGGGGTACTTCAAAGTCCGGAGATCGGCCTGCAAGCCGAAATGGAGGCTTCCCGGCACCTTGCGGAGCAATCTCCGCCCACCCGCAGGGGGGCTGGGAAACCTCCAGTTCAGCTTGCAGGCTGATCTTCGGACTTTGAAGCACCCCGCGGAATGCCTCTGAGCGCCCTGCATCTTATGGTCCGGTGCACCTTATGGTGTGAAAAATACAGTAATGGATATCAAGAAAGATAATCACAAGAACCTAACACTCATGGATATCAGAACCAAAGTTGTAAAGTATGACAACCAACAAAACTGCTTTTAAAAGTATTCTAGTGTGTATACTCATAAAAAATAGGACAATTTTCTAACTTAGTTTATGCAAAAATGGGGTTTGCTGCATGCTTATATAATGTCATAGTGTAATCTGCTTCTTTCAACAGTGCCATATGCAATCAATTCCATTGTGGATAGTAAGGTAGGTCTATACTCCATTGTATGATTATATGTCAAGGCGCACAGAAAGCTTTTGCCTTCCTATCAAAGTGGTACTTATTTATCTACTCTCATTTGCATGTTTTCTGAACTGCTAGATGGGCAGTAGCTGGGGTAAGTTAACAGGAGTTCATTCTGCTGCACAGCAGTCAGGTCTTGAACCCAGCCTGTCCAGCTGACAAGCTCAGCCTTTTTTAAATGCTAAGTCACCATGCCCTCCCTCACCATTATAGTGAACAGCAATTCTTTTCCATCTTAATCAATTGGAAGTTATGCAAACCTTAATATTTAGGGAAATGTCAGTTTTATTTGATTTATATAGCTACTAATCTCACACAAGAGACTCTGGAGGCCCTACCGAAAACCCACCACTTCTCATACTAGCCTTGTTTTAGGAAAAGTAGCTTTTTTCCTTCCTAGTATTTGCCCTTAAGTACAGGGTCTGCTTATTTTTGGACCAACCAAAGGTTGATCCATTGGTTATGACCAGGAATTGACCAACCATCATGTTGTCAAGACGTACATCATGGATTAAGTGATTGGCCCAAAGTCACCCAGCTGGCATTATGCCTAAGGTAGGGCTAGAACTCGCGAGTCTCTGGATTTCTAGACTGCTACCCACCAACCAAACTAGATCTCTTTAGAAAAGCAGAATCTATGCAGCTATAAATTAATAGATTTAGGGTGAGATACAGGGGATCAAATTCTCTTTTCTTTTAATGGGCAAGAAAGTTCCGAAGTAATTTGCACAAGTCAACTGTAAATGCCAAAAATCTGGGGAATAAAAAGTGACAGCTTTACCCCAAACACTGCCACTTGCAGATTATATGACTGCCACAAAAAAATGTTACACCAAAGTGTGGAAGAAAACATGTAATCTGCCACAATGTTCTGGGAAGTTTATGAAGGGGATCTAACTCTGAAATTTTTCGGTTTAGAAAAACTGCATTTTTTGTGATATGTATAATAGTTTGTTGCAAGCTTTTATTATATAGACTTAATAGTTTAAAACAGCGGTAATCCTTCACTCTCATCTCATACATTCATTTACACTAACTACAAACACATTCTTCACATTACACTGGAGAAAACTCTTATCCTGGGTAAAAACAGAACATGGAGGAATACGTGGGGCGGAGGGGGCTAGCTAAAGTCAATCTTTTTGAAGCACCTGACCAGAACCATCCAATCAGAATAATAAAAATCCTTTAAAAGCGGTAAACTGGTGATTCATGCAAGGTAACCTGATTGTGCTGTTCTGAAATATAGGTACTTGACTCTTATTTTTCATTAGCCTTTTGTTAAATTGCAGTAATAGCAGAGCATGTTTAGGACACAATACTTCAATGGGTCAGAAGGAGAAAGTAGAAGGGGAAGAAGGCACTGGTTGTCTGCATGACAATGAATTTCCCTCTTCCATTCTCCAATTGTCACAACTGCCCATGTCTATAAAAATCAGCTTCCTACATAAGAACTGATCAATAAGATAAAAAAGGACACCTGCTTGCAAACCCAATGCTAGTAAACTAAACCTAGAAGGCTTTGGGTAAGTCTGTTTCCACTCCAAAGAATAGTCGGAAAAATAAAAATAGCTAAAGAGCTCCACAAAGACTTATATAGCTGTCACTATCTGAAAGCACAGGCGTGTGTAGCACTGTTATGTAACATGGGCACCAATACAGAATTCTAGATACTAGGAACAATGGACGTTATGCAAGTGACCTTTCAGTCTTGCAGCCAGGCTTCCTTTGATCTTCTCTCAAACTCCATGAGAAGAAGCCAAATTAGTTCAAAAGGAAACTTGAGGACTTTGCATGGATAGAAAAGGGAGAAAGAAGAGCCTGTACTACTGGAAGACGCCCTTCTGCAGGCAGAATGACCCATTTAACTAGGAGAAGGCATTCTGGAGATGGTTCTCTTCTTTTTGAAGCTAAACATGTTGCTGCAAATACTAACCCAGGGTTTGTGAATAGAGCCAGAAACTGATTTGCTAAGTCCCTTCGGGGAGAAGGGCGGTATAAAAATCTAATAAAATCTAAATCTAATCTAAATCTAATAATTAGGCCTAATGGTCAGAAATTCTTAAAGATGGTACCATGTGATAGTTCACCCCGGTTATCTCACAAAAGGAAACAAAAAGAGAATCTGAACTCAAAACAGGTTATAGCCTTAAGGCAAATGAATACTAGGAAGATAATTCAAAGCAATAAGCGCCGTTGATGAAGGGCATATCCTGTGGTATTTAGAATGCCAATTATAACACTTAAACATTTCCTTATTGGAAACTTAGCTTTTAACCTGCTATTCCAAAGAAGCCAGAACTTTAACAAAAAGCATTGTGATTCAGAGATTAATGGTACCACCTGTGAACAATTTTCCTGCCCTGAATAGACCATGCACTTCTGGTAGATTTATAGAATCAGTTGCCAGCTGATTCAGAAAAGTTTACTGCGAGGTTTGTAACCTATTAGTACCTAAATTAACTGAATTTTGCTATAATGCAATCCATTTTCTCATTTCCTTTACATCAGTTCTGCTGTTATGGTTCTTAAATCTACCCATTGTTTTATTTATTTAAAAAATATTAAGAGCCCACCTCTGGGTAGAGAACAAGTGTACCGTCAAAAAATATAAAAACAAAACACAAAAGGTAGTCCTTGTTTAGCGTCTGCCTTAGGTAATATCTGCATGCAGTTATGATGTTGGGGAGAATACCACCTCAAGATGTTTAAGCAAACTTCCCATTTTGGGAAAGTTGGGAAAGGGGTCAGCTATAGGAATGGAAGCTACGTCAAAGAAGACCTATCATCTAGATCAGGGGTCTCCAACCTTGATCCCTTTAAGGCTTGTGGACTTCAACTCCCAGAATTCCTCAGCCAGCCTGCCTGCCTGGGGAATTCTGAAAGTTGAAGTCCACAAGCCTTAAAGAGACCAAAGTTAGAGACCCTTGATCTGGACCATGCCTTCAGTGTCCCTCAGGGAAAAGCATGTCACCACTTGTCGAACTGTAGAACAGCCAGTTTTTCAGGAGCAGGTTTCTAGAAGTAATGTGACATAGTTCCCACTTGAGCATCTAACTGGCCATTTTATGTCTCAGCCCAAGGAAGCATTTGAGAAAATTTCATGTTCCAGTCAAATATCACAAATACATAAATTTAACTCGCCAGTTTGCTAAAAAATGGGGATAATGTACAAAGGCACTTGATTAATTAATTCACTAAAATGCTTAAACAACCTCTTAACATGGGGAGAAATAATTGAGAAAATTCAAAAACATAAAAAAACTCAGAATATCTATATTTCAAGATACAAACTTTAATTTCAAACCACAACTCCTCACTCATGCCAACAACAGCGTTTTCTTGAACTCTTGAGAAGATCACTGTCATTCCAGGAATTACCTTATTACTCATCACAGAAAGAGTTCGTGGAAATGATGGCAAAGCAGTTTCATGGAGACAAATGCCTGCAGTTTTATAAATTTAAAGAATAATTCATTGTATTTATTGTGAGCATATAATATGTGGCATTGAAGTATACATTTCTTTCTCTTATTAAACTGCCCTAGGTATGGGAAAGACACTATCTCATCTTATTTGACATATTCTTTACACCGTATAAGGACCAACTAAACAAATATTTAAGGCCAGCTGTGATTAACATTGTTTTCCTAATCTCATTTATCATGGGACCTTATTGCTTATATTCACAATGAAAGAGAAAAGATCACATACCTTAAGAATTTCCCCCACAAATTCAGGGAAGTATAATGATAATTGTTCCATTTTTCAATACATTTGAAATTATGTATGAATTCCACACATGGTGGATTTAAATTATTTTATCTCTGTATACTTTCAAAATGTATAGAAATCTAATATGTGGACAAATAAATACAAGGTTATTTTTCCTAGTCTTTCATGCACACACCTCAAGGCTGAAAAAATGGCTCCTGTTCTAGCCCTTTATCTATCTTCAGAACAATTTTGGATGACTTCAAATTGAGACATCTCCCAGTTACTGGAGTCTGAGGTTGTTATATCATGAGAAAACCTGAGCCCAGTAGATGGTTTACAGAATAAGATGATCTACACTTTTCAACCTAACCAACATTCAAGGATTCATATATTTATCAAATTTACATGGCTACCCATCTCTCAAGAAATGACTCTGGACTGTGGGAAACCAATCCAGGCTGTAAAGGAATGTATCAGCAATTAGTTTTTTAAAAAAGCCCTTTTGGAAGCAGGCGGTTTCCCTGTCAAATTGAGTGAAATAGAATAGAAGAAATTGATGTGAAAGGAAACAAGCATTTTCAGAAAGATCTACCTAACCTGTTACCTGATGATACATCAACATAATTCTACACACCTATTCACCCCCAAACATTCACTATAACCAGATGCAAAAATTAACTAAACTTTGCATCTATATCACTATGGCCTAGGTTTCCATTTTCACAATCTGGGGAATGTCCCTCTATCTTTTAAAAACAGAAATGCAGTTTTCACCAAGAGCTATTACTTCCTTCTCAACAACACTAGGATGTAAGTATTCAGTTAACTGCAGCTTTTTCTGTCTGTGCAATTCTTAAATTAGAACCACTCTTAATAAAGCCTGAAAGATAATATAAGAAACACAAGCCATTCTACACAGAGACATTTTCCAAGGAAAGCAAGTGAGGAATGCAGGCTAGCACCCTGAAACTCTATTTCTTTTGTATAAGCAAAATGAAAATATTCATATATACTGTAAGAAGTGAAACTTCCTTTGTATCATCTTAACACTGGTTTTAGTCATTTTGATGAAAGCATCAGATATTTGATGACACCTCTGATTCCACAATCTATCCTATCCATATACAGCAGGAGTGGCAAACGATAGCCCTTTTATGACTTGTGGACTTCAACTCCCAGAGTTCCTGAGCCAGCCATGTTGATATTGAAGCCCACAAATCATAAAGGGGGCATCATTCTTCACCTCTGATATACAGGATAAATCTGGGGCCAAATCCTTTTATGTCCCTTCCCCTAAGTAGCAGTACACGTTTGTGCATGTCAGGGAACCCGACCACATGTTTGGACCCGTGCCCATCCTGGTTGGTGCCGGCCTCCCGGGAAGTGACACGAGGCTGGCTCCAGGCTGTTGTGGGGGCTTCTTTGAGTGAGGGGTTCTTGCCACCCTCCCTGAAGGAAGCGGTGGTCAGACCCCTTCTCAAGAAGCCCTCAATGGACCCAGCTGATTTAGGAAATTATCGCCTGGTCTCCAATCTTCCCTTTTTGGCGAAGGTTGTAGAGAGTGTGGTTGCGTATCAGCTCCCCAGGCACCTGGAGGAAT
>JANHFO010001897.1:75520-85864 GCA_032468095.1 Pareas carinatus | reverse complement strand
CGAATGCATTTATGACAGTTGCAATGTCCCGGGGTCATGTGATCAGGATTTTTTTTGCAACCTTCTTACAAGCAAGGTTGGAAGCCAAAGGAAATAAAAAGGGGCAAAACTTACTTAACAACCGTCTTGTATCTCAGCAATGGAAATTTGGGTCTCAGTTGTGGTTGTAAGTCAATGGCTACCTGCAGTGTCGCAGTACACTGCATTGCATTGCACTACATTGTGTCAAGCATTAGCTTGACATTACTGTCCTTAGTCTCTATGGAATATTTTAGATAATCAATGACAATCAAAACATTTGAGCAACTTTCATAAAACGCAGAATACTACGATTACCTGCATGTAAATGCTGTTTCAGTTTCACATTTCACACCACAAGCTGCTTTAGTTAAAGTCCTATAGGTGATGGATTCTCGACCAAAAATCCAAGCACCATCTATCCTTACATAGTCATCCAGAATATCTCCTTGAACTAAAAGAAAACAAATGAGAAGAGCTTAGAAAGTTAAAAACACAAAAACCATAATTTTCACCAGATGCCAGGCTTTCTTATCGCCTAAATATGTAATAATTACACTAGCGCGGAAGGGTTAAATTAACACTTGGGAAAAGCTTTCATTATTCAGGTGACAGGTGAGAAGGAGGTTCACCAAAAGTTATTATATAGTGGCAGAATAAGAGTTCTTGTCACACTGGAAACATAGCTCCAGGACTAGAATAACAGGCTGCAGATATATGTTTGATTCTGTCAAGCAAGAGATGATAAACCGGCAAATGGAATCACAGTTCCTATGTTTCTTATTAGAATGAGAAATAAAATGATTAGAGCAAAGGAATACCCTGAGAATGTGCACCATTTTTCTGCAGAAACTTGATATAGAACCCTTCTAAACAATCCTGTCACTGTTTTAAGTGTCTCTATTGACATCAACTCGCCAGCAGTAATGCACCAAGTTAAATAAAAATAATTGCCAAATTAGTGCAAATATTGTATATTTGAGAGGGAAACAATACCAGCATCTCCTTTCTTTCTTGTATAGATTTTGTTTAATTCTCCTTTATTATTTTTATAAATAACTCAAGGCGATGAACCTACCAATACTCCTTCCTCCTCCTATTGCCCTCACAAAACAACACTGTGAGGTGAGTTGGACTTACGAGTGAATGATGGACACAAAGTCCCCCAGCCAGCTTTCATGCCTAAGGCAAGACTAGAAATCACAGTATCCTGATTTCTAGCCTGGTGCCTTCACTACTGGACCAAACTGGTTTCTTCTTGAAGTTCCTTGCACTTCCCTATGCAGTTACCACTTCTTTTGAAGAAGCGATAGTGTTTACAAATATTCTCTTCTGAAAATCAGCTGCGACATCAGATGAAAGGGGTGCATCCTATGTCTTTAGAGGAGTCTTGATAATCTTCAGTTGCCAGACAAGGCAATTAAAATGAGGAAGAGACCCCAAACCATTTTTTCAAGGCAGTGCCTCAAAGCTGTGTCATCATCAGACTCATTGCTAACATTTGGTACCAGAAGCACTTTCATAATTTATTCAAGGAGAAAGTAGAGATTGAGAGATGTTGAGTCCCAAAATGCAATTATTTGATTCACTGTTAATTGTACTGTGCAAAATCAAGTCCTTTCTTTGCTGGCTTGATTTTAGCTAAGTTTTAAGCAATGTCTCCAGTAAACCTTATGCAATGGCAAACTGTTGAGCCAAATAAAAGGTCACCTTTGGGAAATGATTATTTGTTTTACTTCTACCTTTCTTCTCCGGTGGAGCCCTGGTTAGTCTTAGGCAGGATACATCTTAGGCATTTTCTATTTAAGTTGGAGGAAGCCTAGGTCTTAATAAGTTTAGAAGAGCAAAGCTGTTATCCCCTGTTGGGGAGTGGATTAAAATCCATAAATCCCCTTTGTGAGGTTGGCCGATGAATTATAGCGCTTGTCTCTACTCAGCATACTCATAGAATGAAATCGAGAGCGTAGTTCTAATCAAAACACTTTTATTTAAAATAAAATAAAATTGAAAATAGAAAAACTCTAAGTAATAGGCTACATCTTGGTAGATAGTTCACTCCTCCGTGCTACCTGGCAGGAGTTCAAAGAGAAAAATGGGAAGAAGTATGTGGATCTTGTGCAGAAGTATCTAAGGTCACAAGGTCCCTTATCAAATATTGTCATGGATACATTGCTGACGTAAGCAGCAGCAATTAGAAATATAGGAAAACATAGAGCTATACTGTAGAAATACATAGAACAGATGTACAGGTCATCTGGCAACTATACAACACCGTGACACATCTGTACCGACTGCCATCTGGTCCAGGCTTCTGAGATGCCTCCTCTACTTCATCGCCTCTTCAGGGTGACTTTCAGACCCCTAAGGTCCCCAAACGGTGCAAAATCGAATTTAAAAACTACAGCCCTGGTCTCTTCAGCCCGTAGTATCACGACGCAAACCAGAAGTCCTCTATCAGAGGTCTTTTCAAGGTGCAGTGTTCATATTGCCTTCGACTCCTAACTTATATAACCTAGACAGCCACAAGTTTTAACTTTACATTTTCTCTTGTGCTAATGGAATATTAAATTTGAGTCCTGGTTTTGCAAACACAGATGGGGGTTCCCTCATTTTTTGTGGTGTTTTGAATATGAACTCAAGGCTGACCAGTCCTCATCTAACGGTGGGATCAAATTTACTATTATATTGTGCATGATAGAAAAAAATGAAATCCCTCACTGGTCAGTAATTGGATTCCAGGACAGCCATTAGCCAAAGCATTTCTTTCTTTTATGAAAGAAAATATGTAATCAGAAGCAACATGGCTATAATTCCTAGCTAGAGTGGGATTGCAAACTGCATACATGATATTACCAAGAAAATTTGATTATTTCTCTTATTGTCAGCTAGGTATACTGGCTCATCTAACTCATCGTTGGCTACATTCTGACAACAGCTCTCTGAAACAATACTGGGATAATCCACCTATTTCCATCCTTGAAGTGTCCTATACACCAGAGGTTTTCAATCCCTTCCAAAATAAATTTTGCAAGAAATTTCAAGAGAAAAAAATGAGAACACACTTACTTGTAAATTACAAAAAACTGAAGAAGTGTCCATAAGTGAAATTGCTATGGAAGTACTTTACATAGGAGAAAAAGCTTTAGAAATATACAATTTCCTTAATATTTTGGAATCTTTTGGTAAGCTGCCTATAGTCAACGAAAGTGAGTGGATGGCCATATAAATTCTCTAAATAAACAAATAAAGTAAATAAATATCCATGTGGAACCATCACAAGTTGACAGTAGCAGCAGCGTTTAGAGCATTTAAAACTTATTGTGCGACCAGAAAAAGTCTGGTTTTGAATTATTCCAGTTTTGCAAACCTCTTGATGAAGCAACCAGCACTGGTTTTGTTTATTTGTCATAGTACTCAAGAGAAAAAAAGTCAGTATTATGAATTTTGAGCCTCTACAGATCTAATGCCCAGGGACAAAATTGTTCCCCATATTTTGACTTTCCTGTTCCATTTTCCTCCTTAGATCTTTTAGATAAATCCATCCTTTGAGGGTTTGTAGAAATATTTATTAGTTCTTTCCTTTCCTGTCATGTAAATTTACTTACTTGCTCATGAGAATAATATGTGACAAATTAAATTATATCTGGGTTTATATACTATGACAGTCCTTACACTATATTAAATTTTGTGAAGAAAGTTAGAAGAATAGCAAGCTAGAATAAAATACTTTCTTCCAACAAATCCAATTTGAGGGTTTGCACATCACAAGGCAGCATAAAGATGGCTGTGGGAATCTCCTACTGCATCCCGTTATCTTTAAAAAGGTTTAGAAAATTAAACGAAGTTCCAAATTTACAAATGACATGAGCAGCTCACTCAAAGCTATCATGTACTTTTGCTTAATGTAAGCTCTTAATCCAGATATTTTTGGTTTGTAAACCCTGGCTTACTTTTCAGTGAGCCATCTGAACCTGGCTGCTATAACCTAGCCAACAAGCCACTGTTAAAACAAACTATTTGCACACATTGTCAAAACTCAGTCATTGCATCTCACATTTCTCATCTCCATTGTCCTCCATAATCAGTTTTTGTTGCCCTTAACCATTGCACATTTTGTGGACACAATTCTTTACAAAGTAACCTAAGTAAAAATGCAGGGCCCTGCCCTGAGATGCTCACGGTTTAATTTGAAGAGAGGATGTGCAAGGAACAGATTGGTAACACAGAAAGAATCCATGTGATCATAATCACAGTTAGTTTCAGCAGAACGCACCCAAACTTAACCCTACGTTGTTATTCTGGAAGGGAGATTAAGGCACACAGGGCAAAGTTATTGAAAGGGGCAATTGACAAGAGAAGCAGGTAATTAAAACTGCAGGTGCGACTGTTATGAGCCAAGATTCAACCCTATGAAAGTATTGAAAGTTAAGCCAAGAACAGCTTGATCAGGGATGGATTGATGAGAGACACATGAGGAAGGGGAAGTATGTGTAGTGAATACAGAGGAAACATGACAAAGAAAAAAAGAACCTGGAAATGTAATGTGTCATCTTCATTAACAATTTCATTAGTTGTCATTATCGGTGTTGAGCAATCTCTTCTTACCTTCCTGTTACAACTGGTGGAATTCAAGTTACCAAATAGTACTGACCAGGCAGAAAGATAAAAAAAGAGGTTCAAAATGTTGGCAAAACACACAGGACAGAGAACAGGGCTTGATATCACTTGGAAGTCTTGCAATCCAGCGGCCCCCAGCCTTTTGGACACCAGGGACCGATTCCATGGAGAAAGATTTTTTCACAGCCCAGAGGGGGTGTGGTATTGCATGCTGTCTGCATCCCACAGATGGGGTTTCGCTTGTTTGCATGGTCTGGTTGCTGGCATGCCATGGCTCGATGCCGATCCACGGAGCGGGAGGTTGGGGACCCCTGTTGTAGTCCCTTTAACATCATCGCTCTGCTCTTTGGGACATGTTGGCTGTTCCATATTGGGTTCAGCAGTCATAGAAGGAGACGGTGTAGGTCAAACAATATCCATTTATTTACAAATCAGGATCATTTACAGCAAGCTCCTTCAACATTCTGATGTTGCTCGAATAGACAGAATAGACTGAACAGACTGAACGCTGCACTGTGCAATGCACGTGCTTATATACAGTTACCCACTAGGCGGCAGCCAATAGTCAATCAAGGTTTTTTCAGGCAATCCCTAGGACTGCAGACATCCTGTATGGAGGCCTAGAAGCTTCGCCAACTTTAACCTAGTGATTCAGCAAGTTCCCTTTAAACACATGCACTAATGATAAGGCCAATACATAACACTGGCTACAACATTTTTAAGGTGCGAAAGGCTGCTCCATGATAATTGGAGCAATTTCTGTGTAACACATCTATGGAAGGGTCCCATGTTCTTGGTGTTTAGCTAAGACTGTCCATCTTATAATCTTGTTCTCCACTGACTGCATATAGAGCCGAATGCATGACTTTCAATGATTTCTAAGCCAAATTCAAAGTTGGAGCCTTCTGGATCATAAACTGTTTCTTTATCTGTCAATTAAATACACAGGTACTATTTTGGCAGAGGGCTTTTCTCTGAGTTTGGTGGGTTTTTTTAGATATTTTTTAAATTTTATATTATGCATTTATACCAACAATCAGAGCAAGGCGACATCTTGCAATCAAACATAAATTATTATCTTTCACATCTTGCTTTCTTCTTTTTTTCCTTCTTCACCTTGCCTTATTCCTCACTTTCTTCCCTTGATCTTCTTCCTTTTTCTTTTCTTCTTTTTTTCCGCTCCTCTTCTTCCTTTCTCCTTTCTTGCTTTATTATTATCTTACCACCAGTCACATTTTTATTTTAAATTCTACAGCATTTTATTCATTTTTTGCAGTCCTGTCATATATCTACTTATTTATCATATTTTATCAATCCATTCTTAATTTCTATTCATTCCAATCATTCATAATAAACATAAATTTCCAAATTTCCCCATATTATCAAGACTAATAGCTTCAATTTTTAAAAAAAATAAATTTGTGTCTACCAATATTGTTGAGGGCGGAGATATAAAATTCTCCAAATTGGTTTCGGATCGCAAACGTAAACAACCTCTTAATTCCTATTTCTCTTTTTTTCCCTTTCCTTCTCCTTTCCAATCTATCCTTCCTCTTTCTTTTACCTTTCCACTTTTTCTTCTCTCTCTCTTCTCATTTTTCTAAACTCTCTAATTCCTGCCTTTTCTTTTCCACTCCCATCTGCTTTTTCATCTCCACTTTGCAATTTCCTTCTCCGTCACCTACTTTCTTTAATCTTTCTTTCTTCTTCTAGTTTTGAACTCTCTTTTGCTTTTCTTTACCATTCTTTCTATTTCCTTTCCTTTCTCTTTCTCGACTTTTCTCTTATCTACCTCTTCCCTTCTTTTTTCCTTCTTCTTCCTTCCCTTTTCCTTTATCTTTCCACTTTTTCTTCTCTCTTTCTCGTCATCTTTCTAACTTTCAAGTTTCTACTTTTTCTTTTCCACTCCCCTTTACTCTTTCATCTCCACATTGCAATTTTCACCTACTTTCTTTCTTTCATCTTTCTTTCTTCTCCTGATTTTAAACACTGTTTTGCTTTTCTTTACCTTTCTTTCTATTTCCTTTCCTTTCTCTTTTTCAACTTTTCTCTCACTTACTTCCTCCCTTTTCCCCCTTCTTCTTTTCCATCCATCTTTCCCTTTTCTTTTACCTTTCCACTTTCTCTTCTCTCTCTCTCCTCATCTTTCTAACTTTCAAGTTCCTACTTTTTCTTTTCCACTCCCATCTGCTCTTTCGTCTCCATATTGCAATTTCCTTCTCCGTCACCCACTTTCTTTCTTTAACCTTTCTTTCTTTCTCTAATTTTTAACTCTTTTACTTTGACTCTTTTAACTCTTTTACAGTGCCACCGTAACTTTGAACAGTCACTAAGTGAACTGCTGTAAGTCAAGGACTGCCTGTAACAGATAGTAAGCAACTTTTGTACCATGGGATATGAGGAGTCCCTCTATGAGGACTTTGAGATCAATAAATATAACTGCCTTAATATCATTTTTAAAGCAATGCTGATAGCCTAGGACAGTGATGGCGAACCTATGGCACGCGTGCCGCAGTGGGCATGCAGAGCCCTCTCTGCTTGCATGCTAGCCAAGTCACTCTGGCATCACCCGAGAGCTGAGCATGCTCATAAAGGAGTAGCTGCACCAGGCGATGATGTCACAGGGCCATGCGCATGCTCAGAAGAAGTGCAGCGGCACCAGGCAATAACGTCACGAGCTGCAACTCATTAGTTGCGACTCATCCAGGGACTTGTTGTCTAAACGGTTAGCCATCATTGGCCTAGGAATTGGCAACCTCATTACACAATCTATTATCATTGTCACACTAGGTAGCATTTAAAGGAGTTTTTGTTTAAATCATTTGGTGTGGTTTCTAGTTTCCCACTTCTAATTTAGTCCATTCTTGGATTTTGTGTTCTTGGATTTATCATGTGGTCAAACTGTTATCTATGATAATTTTAAAATTCTTTATATTGGCAGATGTTTTCATAACTAAACAAATATTACTATAGTTGTGCAATTATAAAGAGAATTATCATTAAAATTCTTACTTAGCAATCCTGTGTCAACAACGATATAAAGTGGTCATTAAATTCTGGTTAATCTTAAATAAAATCTTGAGAAACTAAATATTTTAAATGAAAGCTGTTCATATTTACTTGTCCTGAAATGTTTTTCTTTTTTAAGAAAAACAAAATCAAATCTTGGGTCTACATCTGCCTCACCCTGTAATTCTTCAAATATGTTGTACATAGAATCCTTAAATACAGCCATGGGATAGATATGCTGTGGTGTAATAATACCAATTCATCCAGATTACTAAAATGGAAGTGGAAGACAATTCAAAATACCCAATATATTCATGTAAAGTGTCATCTATATATAAAGAGAGCAATGAAAAATATTTTTCAATATCTATATTCATACTATGTGGTGAATACAGATTACTTCAGTGTATATATGATTTGACTTTTTTTCCCATTTCAAGTTCTTATACCCTTCAGCACGATGGGGAGAAATTATCAGTGTTCTTGCTACTGTTGTAACAAGTGACCCATTTTAGTTGAGCTATAATTGAAATATTGACTCAAAGGTTAGATATCAAACTGCTGATCTATATATAAATTGTAGTCCTTGTTATTTTGGCAATATGCTCTAGAGGGTTCGAATACATTTCTGGATCACTGTGTAGGAAGTGGCACAGACAGCAGCAGAACAGAATCTGTATAATCCTTTGCTGAATCACTGTGTCTCCTGTGAGTAGAAGGACTTATTGGTTCATGGAAAATAACTTAGAACATAACCCAAGAAATTCTGGGATTAAAAAACACAATAGGTTATGACTGCTATTTATGTAATAAATATAATCATAAATGAATGATATTACTATTTTGTCCATATCTTTACATTTCTGTTTTAGTATATTATGCTTTACTTCTTTTAAATTATTTTTTAAAAAGTAGCATATTAAAAATGAATAAAAAGTAACAAGAACTGCTTGGGATGGCAAAGAATGCTACAATATCTGTAAACAAAAAAGTGCAAAGATTTGTACAAAATTTAGCCCAGTTTTCCCCACTCTTCCAGATTTTCTGAGGTGACTTCCTGGTATGTGAGGGTTCCTCTTCCATGATCCCCAACCAGCTGGAGAATATTTTGGAAACTGTAGCCCACTTGGGTAGTATAACTAATAAGCATTGTGAGATCCCATTTTCACAATCATTTTCTGAGAAATATGTATCATATGTATCAGATATATAAATCTAGAAAATGCAACAGAAAATCCTAGCATATGTTTTAGACAAATTTATGACCTAATATGTATTTCTCAATGCTGCAGCTTTTTTGTGACTATCTAATTTTATAGGCAGTTGAAGAGACTTCATGTTCACAGTAAAGGCAGGAAAAAATAAAGTATCTGGATGCTACTTAACTGTAAATCTAGACACTATAAAAATGTAATAGCAACTAATTTTTAAAGATATTTAATTTACTGTTTACTTATTCAAATACTGTATTACATCGATTATAAGACGCCACCGATGATAAGATGCACTCTTGTTTTTCTAAGTTAGAAATATGTTTTCATTTAAATGCAGCATCAAAGTGAATTCTATCCCAACTACGCAGCAGTCAGAGCCGATCGAAGGGCAAGCGTGGGGTTAATAAATAGGCCCTGCCATGTACTTGCTGAGGCTCTGCACACTTATTCTTTGGCTGGCCCTGGCAGCAGCTGCAGCAATGGCTGCTAGTTCACCCCCACCTCCTGTTCGTGAGACCTTGGTTGAACATGTGCAGCTTCTTGGAGCATACCCTTTACCCTTGTAAGACGTCATCGAATATAAGACGCACCATGAATACAGAGATACCAAAATACCAATTATAATCAATGTAATATGTAACATCATTTTAAGAATCTCTTCTCTCTGCTGTACTGATTCACAATTTCCTAGGAGGCTGTGAATAACAGCTGGTATGGTCATTAAGAAGCATTAAGAATTTTTACAACATGAAATAGTCTTCCTTAATGGATTTCAAAAAGACTGTCAACCAATAAATTAATGATGAGAATTTTCTTCTGAGAGTACGATCAAAGATTTCTTGCACTGTCAGGAGCCATCAAGAAAATCATTGAGCACAAAATCTTTGTTGTTCCCCAGAACTTGTACTTTGGAGAAAGAGTGGAATGGCCAATGACAATTTTCCCTACCCTCTGAGAAAATAGTCCACAGTTATGCTTGCAGCCTTCCCTCTCATCAAGTACAAAAGAATATTTCTACGTTAGATGACATGTAGAAGCCAGCAATATATATCCCAGGATGACAAATAATGTGGAGTCGATTGACCTAGAAAAACAGGTCATACATCCAATGTGATCCTCAGAGTTTGTCTGACTACAAGTATGGAAAAACAACATTCTAATTCCTTATCATTTGCAGCCTCCTCTATTACTTAAAAAAAGCTGGGAGATGCTTCTGTGGAGCTGCAGTGCTGGTGCTGAAGCTATTGCCACCTTCTGTAAGTTCCATGGGAGATTGTAGAAGAGCCTGTGGAAAAATAAGGAGAAACACAAAGTGTTAGATCTGAAGGGGCTTGGGTCCGATCACTCAAAGGAACAGGCCGGAGAACCTCAGTGAATCCAACAGCATTTATTTACAAAGTAACAAGTATTGTAGCCAGCAACCGGCTGGTTATTCACACAGTCTTTTATAACACATTGGGCTGGTGCAACAGCCAATCACTGGGTC
>JANHFO010001896.1:236201-246823 GCA_032468095.1 Pareas carinatus | reverse complement strand
GGAGAAAAATTGTTCAAGGTGTTAAGTATATATATTTTTTTTACATTTTATATGTGTGTTTTCAATAAACTTTTCAATAAAAAAATACTTTTAGCCACTGTCATGTCTGACATATCTGCATTGGTAATGGATTTGATTCTGGATACTAGAGATATAGTCAAGTAGAACATATACATCTTTAACACCTAACGAACGGATGCTTTTTTTAAATTATAGCATGTTTTTTACAAGCCAGCAAAGAAAGAAAGGGAGTAATTGCTGTAATTAAAAAAAGTGTGTCGTTTAACAACAGGCCTGCATAGCCCCTAAGCTGGAACGGACAGGCAGAAGGAAGTGCACTCCCTTCTGTAATTAGAAAAAGCCAGGTGCCTCATAAAAAAGCCTAAACTGATACATATTTATTTGTATCCTGCCTTTATTTTGTTTACAAATAACTAAAGACAGTGAAAATATCCAGCATACCTTCCTCCTCCTATTTTCCATGCAACGACAACCCTGGGGGGTGGTTTGGGTTGAGGCAGTGTGACAGGGCCGAAGTTGCTCAGCTGGCTTTCATGACTAAGGCAGAACTTGAACTCAAGATCCCCTGCTTTCTAGCTTGATACCATAACCACTAGACCAAGCTGGCTACAGTGCAAAATCTGGCCACAATAGGACAAGTGCAAAGCATCTGATCTAATTGTACAACTCTTAACAGCGTATCCAACAGTGAGGCGATTTCAATTAGCCCCAATTAAACATTCTTTGATGTGCCTAATATGCAAAATATTTTGTTATTGTTGCTGCATCAATCATTTAAAGCACCTTTAATCAGATAGGATATTCTGAGGTCGTGTAAATGTCAATTTCATCAACTTTCCGGGAGAAACGGTTCCTGGCTTGGGAACCATAATTAATTCCACTATGATCTACAAGCATTGTGAATCTGCACAAACAGCTGGATCTGATAGAACAAATGACAAATGGTTGAGTAAAATCAACTGTTAAGAAGCACTCTGAGAGAAATCAATTTTAAAAAATCTGTAACAGAAAAGAGGGATAATATTGTCAGAGACTCAATTTTCCCTGCCCCCAAATCTTCTATTTTAAAATATGGATTGCTCCTTTTGTACGCTTTTTTTGAAGGGTCAACATTATATATGCAACACAATATTTTCTATATATATATATATGCATCTTGTGGCATTTCACTAAATGCACATAGTGAAACTGATCCCTTTACAATAAGCAATTCCAATATTTGTTGAGATTGCAGCGTTGTCAAATAATAACTCTCAGTTTGAATCCGACGTGGAACTGACTATTGACGAGCCTGATTCCAGCCAGTGATTAAAATAAAATTAAAATGAATCCCCAAAGATAAACATGAGAGTGTATGAGAACTTAAGTCAACCTTTTGCAATAGGTAATTGTAATTTGTACCAGAGAAGTTTATTCAATACACTACAAATTAATTAAAAAATAGTTTAAGTTTAAAATCAAATAACTAGTTTAAAAGAAAGATAGGACGGCCTTGCAAAGTATTTCATACTTGGAGTTCCGATCACCCTAATCATTTTGATCTTCCTCCAAACACTGAAAGAAATTTCAAACTGTGTCTAGATTATCTTTTCTATGGAGGATAAATTCAACATGGCCCATTGAGAAAGCTTTCTAGGTACATACACACTAAACAAAGGATTCAGAACATGGACTAATACCACCCCTCAATCCTTATAATTACAAAAATCATAACCCAGTAGCATGGTCTACAATTTTTAGAGTAACCTCATAAATATCAACATCATAAATTAATGAGATTGGAAATTTCTGTCCTGCCTCTGAAGGACTTTCACCAGAAGCAATTTCCATGAACAAGGGACTATCTAGGAAAGTCCTGCTCAGATGACAGGGGTTCTTGGTTGGATGGTTTCATTCTTTATCAAAGCTAAAACCCCTTCTTTGCTTTCATGTCCCTGGATAATTATGTGTTACAATTCTAAATTCTAAATTCCTGCCACTGGTATGGATTTGAATTCAATGAATTCAGAAATGTTTTGCATGGGTTCATTTTTTTAAAACTTGAGACTGGTTGGTAGGGGATTCTGTAGTGGGGTTGAAAATAGTCAAGCTCATTGCAGTCAAAGCTTTGTCCTGTTTTACATGGACCATGCTTGGAATGTAAGGGAAAGGGGTGGGACTTTGATCACATTGTGGCAGCTGCCTGTCATCTACTGGATGAATCTAGCCCATGTATGGGAGTGAAAGAATCAAGCAGTAAACAATACCGCAATCAAGGAACTACCAACTCAGATAAACAAGCTAACACTAAACAACAGCCTAATCAAGGAATCCCCAAGAAAACTCCCTCCGACATGGGAGGGCAAGTCACTAGTATATAAATGGAGAATAATCTCCACTCCCTTGTAGCACTGATGATGTTACCTATTTGGATAATGAAATGTCTGCAAGAAAACAACCCAGAGACCATCAAGGACCCCATCATGAAACATTGTCTATTATCCACCCTTTAGGGTGGATCTGCTTTGCTAAGAAACACAGATGCTTTTTAAAATTTGATTCTGATTTTAAGCCAAATCATGTTTTTAACAGGAATCTGTTCCCTAAACAATCTAAAGTTTATTATAAGTCATCCAGGCCCAAGATATAACTTGGTCAGACTGAGGCCTTTTTTTGATCCTGAAACTCAGTTTAGGTTTCCCACCGGAAGACATCAAAAATGCAGATTTGGAAGGCTTTTGTGAGATTCTTTCCTGTACAAAATGATTCCTATTCTTGCACATGATGCTGCAAAGATAAGGGTCAATTTTACTCCATGACCAAAGATACATATCGGGTTCACTCAACTGACAAATATTTGAAACCAGATGCAGTATGCATACCAGAAGCTGAACATCTGTTGATATTAGCAGCATCTTTTGCAATATAGAAAGATAATGTCTTAAATCATTCATACATCATGAAAAGTAGAATTAGGATTTTGAACTGGGAACAGTGTAAACAAATGGAAAGTGTTGTGTGTGTTTTCCCCTAAACCTTTTATTCCTGAATTTTTCAGGAAGACACTTGGATTTTAAAGAATCAACTATCCTCCTAAAACTGGTAAATATAAGTCAGTCACCCTGTGAAGTTGCCCTGTTTCTGGATCTGTAATGCCTACTCCCCCCCCCTCAAAAGTCACTTTATACAACCCAGTGTAGAGCACACCACTCTGTTCCCAGTAACAAAGCTAACTGTCTCGGCTGGCGACCCCCAGGGGGAGAGCCTTCTCTGTGGCAGCTCCCACCCTCTGGAATGACCTCCCACCAGAGATTCATCTTATCTCAGACTTCCGTGCCTTCCGCCGAGCTATTAAAACACACCTATTTACCCAGGCCGGTCTGGCCTAACCGTACCTTTTCCCCGCTCTCAAACTATTATTAATTTTAAACTTTATAATCCTATTTCTAATTTCAATTTGTTTCAAATTGCTTTTAATTTTCGATTTTAAATTCAGCCACTACGTATATATTTTTTTTAAATTTTAATTGTGTTGTCTGTGTTATGTGCTATTTTATTCCGTCTGTGCACCGCCCTGGGTCCCTTTGGGGAGAAAGGCGGTATAAATGTTCTGAAATAAATAAACTAAGAATAGTAGTGCACTCTATTTAAGCAAGGGATTCCCGCTGTTGAGCTACATTGTTTTAAAATGGACCAACATTGAATGTCATTAAACACCCTCTTCATTCCTAACACTGCTGTCTTAACAGTAAGAAAGAGCAGTAATAATTAAAGTTAATTGAGGGGGGGATTAAAAGCTGTCTTCTTCCTTAGAGAACACCACAGGTTTGCACCCTTGCTTGGCATTTGGAAAGCTCTGAGCTCGTGCTGAATAGGTGTTTAGATTCCCTCAGCCTTTCCTGGATAAGTTTCCAACTGCCGTGCCATGTTATATTGGATCTTTTTCATTACCTACCTGGCTTATGGCAATCAATAAAATGAAAATGAATGTGAACTCATTAGCGAGTTTGCTATTTGCTCTTTGTAAAGCTGCAGCATGCAGAAGTATATAGGCCTGTATTTATTATTTACCAGCTGGCATGGCAAAGTGCATTAAAATATTGTAAAAAGCATTTACAAATAGACTGGGGGGCCCCCGGAAAGTGAATCGTAGCTTAATTGGAATCTGATCCTTTGACTTGCATATGCACCATTTAGAAAACCAAGCCTCGGTTTATAAACAAGGGAAAATGCGGAACATTTCTGAGCATCCACAGGTTTTCTCATCTCTTTGACTGAGCTGCAGTGTTTAAAGGGTATCCATAGACTAACCAAGAAATCAAGAGGTGAATGTTTGAACACGCTTCACCCAAGATGTGGTCTCTTTAGAATATTAGTGTGAGAACAATTTAATCAATCCAAACTTCTTTCCCCCATATTGTTAACCGTGGTCTGCACTCCGACTGCATTTAACAGCTTTTTAATTCAGTTAACTGTTCAGTTGTAATAGAACCAATTCTTTATCATTCTGCATTGAGTAATAAAAGGTGCCAGGACATAGGATAGCTGGACATTGTTCCTTTGGGTTTAATTTTTTGGTCAAGGATTAGCAAGAGAAGCTCCCACATCTTCAATAACAGCTACTAGAAAAGTCCATGGCTTTGAAGAAAGATCCTTATGCCTAAGAGTGCAAAACAAAATAAAAATGACACCACTATATTTAGCGCTAACTGCTGGCATTGAAAAGTATTCTCAATAGTAAAAGCAGCAGTATTGTTGTTGGATTAGAATGAGTGAATCTCTGCTCTGAATTTCCTCCTTCTGACAAATTTATAAAGTTGAATTTTTTTTTCAGATGGCTCCTTCCCTTCTCCAGTACAGCAAATTTGGTTCATTGACTTTGAGATTTCTTTTCTTAGTTCTTACTCAATTTTATTAAAAGGCATAAGCTTTGGACGACTAGCAAATTCAGGCATCCATCACAAACATCTAGTGAAGGATAGGGTTTGTGCAGCTGCTATAGACAGAGAGCTTTTCTTGCAGATATGTACAGGACAGGAAGTAAATGGCGTGTGCAGAGGCAATGGTAAATTGCTTTTATTGCTTTTGATGCTGAATGAAATAGGCTAGTGGCTAAAGGCATATGTTAGGGCTATCAGACATGGGATGCAAAACCCTATAGAATCAGTAGATGGCAGGAAAGAGAGAAACGTCTAACTCCTTGCTGATACCTAGTGGTTTATCAGATTCTCTATTTGAAAGAAGAACATAATCTTGACAGTATAGTAAATAGCATAGGATGTGAGGTATAATTCATGCTAGAGCTGAGCCCAAATATCTTTGAGTTTTATTTGTTGTTCAGGAAACAGCAGTTTTGGTGGAATGATTCCCTCCACCCCCAGCAATTCACTAAATGCAACTAATCACCTTTTTTTGTATTCCTTTCAAAAAATTTCTTTCCCCTGATTGCAACTTCCAGCTCCTCTTTGGATTGGTTATCAGAGAGATGTCACCCTTGGATTTAGTGTCCCCAAAGAAGAAACATCATTGGGGCTGCTGGATATATGCTGGCTAAGAGGAAACACTAATATCATTAGAAATATTTTGGGATGTTACCAATATATCAGATATGAATCCTCTACACACTAGACCAACATAAAAAGCATCCTTAGACATATTTAAATTATTTCATTACATGACTACAGATTTGCCAATTTTGCCCCTACAGCTATAGTTTCTGCTTATAAGTACCATGAGTATAGATAGCAGTTTGAGGCAAGACGAGTATAACTCCACATTGTAACTCCAAACCATTTTTAGTTTGAGGGTAGACAATCCTTTTCAGCTAGCAATCTCCAAGGATTAGTATGTGTGCATATGTATCTTCTAGGATAAGGTGATATCAGCAGATGTGTTGACTTCTTCTTTTGCTTTATTCAGAATGTGGGTGGATTAAAGTATGCATGTTAAAAACTTCTTCACATCAGGGAAAGATATACAGTCATTGAAGGCAGGACAATAAAACAGTAGGGTGAAGAAGAAGCAGAGCAGTAAGGACTGGCATAGGTAGCACAAAGAGCAAAGGAGACTCTTTTGCTATGCTGACTATAGTTTGGTGTGGCTGGAAAGATCTCAGGATTTAGAACTAAATGGGATTCAGTATTCTGGGGCTTAAGACCATGGACAAACATTTAGAGCTTATCTTCATGCTAGCATTGGAATTATTAGAACAAACTCATTCTGGACCCAGAGATGCATTGGAAACCTTTGCCAGAGTAGAATATTTTTTTTCACTACCAGCAATGGACTTTCTTTCTTCAGGTGGGAGCCAGTAGAGGATCACCTGCAGGACACACTAAGGTTGTCTTGCCTTTGATGAGTAGAATGAATTGCAATGTCATTTATTTGATATTTATGTCATGAAACTTGCCAAGGGATGATCTTAGGGCCTTAGGTCTTGATCGTAGGGCAAGGAAAACAACATTAACTTCAAATCAACAGGAGGAAAGGTCGATTATCAATCTATGTTCAAAACATTCCAGGTTCAATCATTTCTGATGATAGGCTATCCAAAAATGGAGAGAAAACTGGGAAAGATGCTAGAGAGTGTTACTGGTTAGAACTGTCATTATTTGGCTAGGTAAACCAATGACCTTCCAAGGTTTGTAAATCACTGCAATGTTTCTAATTGATGCAAACCCTTAATGCATATGAGTTAGGCTATTACCACATTGCTGACTGCCAAGCTTGGTTGAATGCAAAGAGAAAGATAAATAGATATTTTCACTCTTAGTGAATGTCATGAAGAGCTTTTTTAAAAATTGCATGTCTTTTACTATCTAGCTGTAATGCTGTAGTACCACAACTACTATTAGTATTGTAGTTGGATGTATAATGGCTGATATATTTCTGAATGGTTCTTGTATCCAGAATTCAGGGGAATCTATGTGAGCTCCAAACGCATCAACTTAAAAAAGGAGGTTTCTCCCCATGCAGAGTCATCACACCCCACTTCCACTCAGAGTTCCTTTTCAGTTATTTCTGCTGAACACAGAAAAAGGAAATTGACTGACCTTGCAGTGTAAGGGGCCAGACTGTATTCACCAGAGAGGCAGCAAAGATAGTCAGGCAAAATGATCTTCTTCTCTGCATGATGCAAAAAAACAAAACAAAAAACAAGAGCCATAAAAATCAGCAATCCCACAATTAGCAACGCTTGTGCAACCGTTTCTGTCATGCTGTGTTAGAAGCTCAGAAGGAACTGATGGCATCGTTTCTGCTAATGATCCATTTTTTAACCAAATCTGTGGACTCATCCTTCTGCTGATACAGTTTGTAGAATTAGAGATAGGGGTCTGTTTTCTTTCCCCCCTCAAAATAATAATAATAATCCCGTTCCTCCTCAATTGTTTCATGGTGACAGCAATTCCAATGAGACTCCTCTAAGATGAAAATTGAGACTGATGCCTTATATTATTTAATATTTTTCTGCTGAATATAGTATTCTGCCCCCCTAAATATTGTTATCATACAATCGGCAGTGTCTGGTTGTCTAATTTCAACATGTTTGCCAATTCTTGCACCATCCACGTTCATTTGGGTCATGAACTTATTAAGAACAACAAAACTGCTTGATTAAGTCAACTCCATCCACTTTGGTATTGTGTACACTGACACTAAACATAATGGTGTATCCGATTCAAAAGGTATAATAGGAAATTCAAAGTTTCTGTGACTTTTCACACTAGATCTTCTGCTATTGTGTTTTTACATAGCAAATTAATTTTCGATTCTGTTTTCCAAAACATGGGTAAGTGTAGTGGGTCAAGGGAATGGCCTTGAGGGATGGGAGGAAGAGCTGTTAACAAGACAACAGTCAGTTAAAGAAACCTCACCTCTCTGTCATGGGTTTAAATGGAGGGTGAAGGAATATTTTCAAAGTTGCAAGATGCTATTATTCTCGGTATTATCTTAATTATTTATAATAAGATCAGTATTGACCTGAAGGATTTCGGTTTCCAATCTAACAGAAGGAAATATTTCTGAAACAGTGACCAGATTTAGAGTTTTGAGAACATGTTATGAGTGATAGAAGAAAACAGCCACCATGCAGAAGAATTGGACCACTCACAAAATGGCTGCTGTAGTGGACTTGACCAGTATTTTTACCAGCCAGCATGAGGATGCCTACTGTAAATCATATGATCATGAAGGAACAAGAAGGCTTAGAAACACAAGAAAGAGAAACGACCTACACATAGCTTAAGAAATGTGGGAAGATATGCATTTTGAAGCCACTGAAGCCACAGTTAAGATTTTGTTTTGT
This sequence comes from Pareas carinatus, assembly GCA_032468095.1. Classification (NCBI taxonomy): domain Eukaryota; kingdom Metazoa; phylum Chordata; class Lepidosauria; order Squamata; family Pareidae; genus Pareas; species Pareas carinatus. The sequence goes on along the minus strand of JANHFO010001896.1, from coordinate 238,518 downwards.
TAACTAAACTGGTCAACGCTAGACAGGGGAAAACATAAAAAAATGAGGCTCCAGCAACCTTTTCTTACATTCTTTTCAGCTGATTTCAGAATATTGTCAGTATTGCAGTATCTGAGTTTCATACTGAAAAAGAGAAGGCTCTACCTGACTTCTAGCATTCATTCATTCAGTAAAATAATGTCTTTTTTTGTTTTTAAAAGGGGGTTTTCTTGATCCATTTGAAAACCTTGCATTAATTTTGGTGATGTAAGACTTAGACCAGGTAATAGTTTTTGAAGAAAAGGCAGGATGAAGGTGCAGACTAGACAGGGCTGGGTCTTACCTGTGGGGCATGGTCAGAAGTTTCTGTTTAATTTGCCTTTTAGGATTTGAAAGTGACTGTTTTTCTTCTTTTCTTCTCAGTCAAATTTAATTGACAGTTCTCCTGGGTTTCTTGCTTCTTAAATCCTAGAAGATGCTACTTTTACTTTTCAGTAATTATTGTTGGAACAAGTGCTGGAGCAGCAGCTTGCGGGCTCCCTACAGCCCTGAGGTTTCAAATTGACTCTAATCTGACCCTAATTTGACCCTAATCTAAGTGAAAGAAGAACCATGTGCAGCATTGGACTGGGTTTGATCTCTGTTTGGGGACCTGCACCATCCTATATTAGTCGAAGAAACAAGCAAGTAACTAAAACACAGTTTTATTTGCTCTTTTCAGAATTGCTTTCTCTCTCTTTCCCCCATCTTTAAAAACTTTGCGTGGTTCCAGTCAATTGATAAAGAGTTTTGTGCAAAACAACCCTGGGTAACTTTCCAAGTGTCCAATTGAGGTAAAGTTCACGGCCCTTTGTCCCCGCTCTTTAACACAGGTAAGGATAGCCTGCAGCATTGTCCCACTCCATTTCCCTCTGAGCGGCGTACATCTTAATAGCGTTCCCTGTTAATCATCATCGGCTTCCAACCAAACACCAAGGTGTCCCTTATGCTGCCTCTTTTACCTTGCCTCTTTCTCTTTGTCGTGTTCCATTTTTTCTAAGCCAGCATTCCCAAATGTCACTCAGAGGTCTTAGGATATTTGTGTTATCACATCTAGGAGCACATCATCCGTTTGCCGCTGTTACAATTTAATCAGTTGGGAATTGCGACTGTCTCTGAATTGGCGTCTCTCCTTCCTGCTGGACCCCTTTTTTTGATATCTTTAAAATTCTATCTCATTACGTGCCGCATATTTGACCTTGCCTCTTGATCTTTGTCCTATTGTGGTTTGCGTTGAGACAGCTGCATTTTAATCTGATGTTATGTCACAGTGGGCCATCTCCTCGCCACACAATCATCTGCATAAAATGACTTTCTTCCGGCCAGCAGCTTGTGCTAATTCCAGGGAGGCCACCTGCCTTCACGTCATTCCTCGGCATCAAGATCTGGGCTGTGGAAAATAATGGGACAAAATATGTTTAAGACTCTCAGAGAGACTTGCATTTATTTCAGCGGAGTGAGAGTTTCGCCTGGAGGCTCTTGGTTTTATCCCAAGTTAGACTGATTTCTAGCACTTCCACCCTTTGATTGACTTCTTTCATTCTGTTTCCATGTCAGCAATAAGTAAGTGAGTGAGTAAGTCTCCCAATCTCCTCATTCCTTTATTCGGTTCATTAGCACTCAAAGGAAAAGGGTTAGGGGACAAACGCAGATTAAGTCTTGATGTTTACAATATAATACCATTGCTCTTTACCCTTTTTTGTTCTATACCCTACAAGTTACCTCTGTTTTCCTTTGTAGCATTTTGCTGAACTATCCAGGTTGCAATAAAGTGGCTGTTCTTATCCTACAGAAGAAGCATAGTAGCTTTTTTTATCAAAAGCATGCCAGGTAGCAATGCATTTTGCCTATAAATTCTCCCATGGAAAGCTGTTGCTATTATTATTGTTGTTGCTGTTGTTCATCACACAGTCTCCCAGATGTTCAGACTGGATTTGGCATTTTTGTCTACCTATCGGGTCCTTACCAAGGACCTGGGATAGGCAGTTGTGGATGTTTGTTGGTGTTACAGATACCGTCGCAGGATGGAAGCTGTTCCCAGTAAAGTTACCTTTTGCAATTGACCGATGGCAAATTTGTCAATGCCGGTGGTGTTTAAGTAGTGCTCCAGTTGTTTTGGTATTGTACCCAAGGCGCCTATTACTATTGGGACTACCCTTGGTTGCCTTTGCTACAGGCATTCTAGTTCTATTTGTAGGCCTTTGTATTTTGTGATCTTCCCAAGTTCTTTCTCTTCTATTCTGCTGTCTCCAGGCACTGCCACATCCACTATCCAGACTTTTTTGTCTTTCTTATCGAC
>JANHFO010001896.1:0-10101 GCA_032468095.1 Pareas carinatus | reverse complement strand
TCTGTGGCGGCTCCTACCCTCTGGAACGACCTCCCCACAGAAATCCGAACCATCGTGAATCTTCGAGCCTTCCGAAGAGCACTGAAAACCCATCTGTTTATACAGGCCGGACTAGCCTGACATGTACCTCCTCCCTGCCTGATATAATTTTTCGATTGGTCTTTTAAATTAGTTTTAAATTGGTTTTATTGATTTGACCGCCGCCATTTTCATTATCTATTTTTTATCTGGTTTTAACCATGTTTCCTATTTGTGTGATGTTCTATTTATGTTATTGTATGTTGTTTTTATATGGCTGTACACCGCCCTGGGTCCCTTCGGGGAGAAGGACGGTATAGAAGTCCCAACAAATAAATAAATAAATAAATGAACCTAATTTATAGCTTTTCAGGCACCATCTTAACATATTGTCATTTACCAGAGATAGATACATGGAGGAGTAGATTAGGATGTTTTTTTTCCTATTTTAATCATTGTATTTTTTATACTTATGAATTTGGCATACATTACCAACCATCCTGAAATCTTAAAGTGTTAGGAGCAATATACAAATGTTGACAATAAACAGACCAGTGGAGTGTAACCATATCCTCTGGAATTCCTGACAAGGCAGTATAAAAAAATAATCTTCCAAATATATTTAGAGCTTATAGAAGACGCTTTCTTTTTCTATCCCATCCTATCCTGCTGTGCTATATAATGCTAAAATGGAGCTGGCTGCTGTGCTCAAGGAGATCATTTTCTTCTTTCTTTTTCTGCCTTTTTTATTTCATTTGGTCTCCTGATTCCCAGTTGAGATATCCCAGACACAGCAGCAAAATGAACAAAGAGGCTTCTAGTTGTACTAGACTTCAATTCCCATGTCTCCCGGGCTCATGACTAAAGGACATGAAGCTGGAAACTATATGTGAATAAGTCCAACAGATCTGAAGACCACTGGGTTATGAAAAGTGGGCCCAAAACAATGCCTAAAATAAGGGCACAAATGTGAGCATTGATTTGTTGATAACAATGATGTCGTAGTGAGGGAAAATAATGCAAACTGACGAGTTCCGTAGTGATGTTGCTACTTTCTTCCATTTCCTTTCTGATCTAAATCAAAAATGACATAAATATTATTAATTGAATTCCATTAATGCCTTGATATGGAATTGGAATGAGAGATACATGCAGGTTGTCCTTGTTTAGTGACTTCCCGATTTAGTGACCATTTGCCATTAATAGTGATACAAAAGTAACTTTGCAACCAGTTCTTTGCAGGTATGTTAAGCAAAGGAAAGTTGACCTAAGATCATAAACCTTAGCAGCCACTTTCAACTAAAAAAACATTTTTAATCTTCTTTAACAAGCTTTTTTGAAGGAGAAAAGGGAATTAGAGAAATCTTGCCAACTGGGTAAATTTACTTTATCTCTTAAGTTTATTAGAATAGAACTTTCTCAATCATTTTGCTAATCATTGGGTGATGCTAAGGAGATGTGGCTAGTCATTTTCTTGATAAAAGATGAATGTGCCTTGGTAATATTTTGCAGTCCGCAATCCTCTTTTCCATGCTTCAAGATGACCATTATAATTGCCAGTTTAAAATAAGTTTTTGCCTTACCAACAATGCTTTGTAAATAGTCAGACTGTGCACCCAGCCGTATGAGTGAGTTAAACAAAATTTTATTTTCTAAGGCTGACTGATTGGACTCTGTAGAGTTTTCCAAAATCTTCATGAAAGTTTTATTTTACTTGTCTTTTGATAGAGGGACAGAAAGTCTATGCACAATGGACACTGCTGCTAGGAAATCAGCCGCTCTGCTTTCTCTCCGTAGGAGCAGATGACCTTTTATGATGGAAGCGAGACTTTTTTAAAAAATGGGGCTAGCTCTGAGCCAGTGATTTTTGCCACAGAAGAGACCCTGGAAATGTCTCGGCCCACATTTGAGAGGTTTCTAGATTGAATTTTTAAATGTATATCATTTTCAGTTTTAGTAAAATAGATAATGGGTGACATGAAAAAACTTAATTGAGCCTTTCCCCCCTCTTTATAAATCAGTTAAAGTACTTAGATCATACCTCCTCAGCCTTGGAATTACAAATGGCATTCACATGTAGATTTATTTATCACATTTCTACACTGCCTCAACAAATGACTCTGAGTGGTTTACAATAAAAACATTTTTAAAAATGGAATAACAACATAAAGCACAAAGAGTTAAAACAGAGTGCAAAACAAAGTTAAAATTGACATTTTTAAAAAAGGTGGAGGGAGCACCTCAGGTCACCAACCACTCCTAGAGTTGCATATCATTCTTTGATCCCAATGCCAATTGATAAAGCTAGTTCTTAGCAGACCCCATCATCCTAGCCAGCAGGGTCAATAGCCTGGGATAATGGGAATTACAAACCAACAATATTGGAGGATCTATTCGTGACAAAGGCTGCCTGGTTCAGAAGTTGCTTGCATGAGCGAGACCTTCCTTTATCTGGTTTTCAGTCAGATTTCCTCATTTATATTTCTGTAACTGAAATATATGCCTCAGTCTAAACTGAATATATCAACACATTCTTAATTCAGAAACAAAGAAACATTAATCACTAGCAACTTGCAAAATACAGGGATTGCCCCTTCATTTTTTTTTCAAAGAACACAGCATTTGATGCCAAGATTACAATCAATTACTTCACTGCAAAAATTAAAAGTCAGTAAATGCTTGAATATGACTTACTACTTTTTACTCAGCGAGACCATATTCCCTGCTCTTCCGTGCAGCGCATTGAAGCTTTCCACTGTTATGTAAATCTGCCAGCAAATTGGGAAATGTCTTGGCAAGGATGCTATTAAGCTATCAACAAAGGACCAGAATAAGGACAGAGCTCACACAAGCTCCCTCAGCATATGGCTGACTGCCATAGCATTGACAAGCCTGATTACAGGGCTTACACCGCCACAAAGGCTACAGTCCTCATGATTTTTTCACCGGAGCAATCCTTTTTAAGTCAGCCAGGTCTCTTCAAAGTAAGAGATTCAAGGCTTTCCAGCCAGTCTCCTGTGGCAGGACTCTTAAACGTGACAGGACGAAGGGAAAGAATAGTGGACATGAAACCAGTTTAGCTAAAATAATGAAGAACTAGTTGATTCTGTTTTGGAAGCTGCCTTAACCCTATTGCTGGGGCTTACAGTGAGCTTAAATCATTCTGGCAAAACAAAGCTTGCAATTAACAAGCATCTATTTTTCCCAGCTGCCATTGGGGATGTTATCGATTTTCTCCAAAATGTATTTTGAAGGGAAGACAGAACTTGCAACCTGACATTCCTTCTACCATGTCAAAACTGCCTCATAAAACAAGAGTCACAGACCAAGAAAAATTATCAGAACAAATTCAGAAAATGCCTGCTCTTGTTGTCACTAACACCATCTCTGAAAGAACCCTTTCTGCTTATTTCACTCACCCTTCTCTTCTGTGTCTCAGTGTGAAACCCCTTTCTGGAGCTTCCATACTGCCTACTAAACTCTGAATAGCCATTTCTCAGACTCAGTTGGCAGCAAATTGTTATTTAAGAGCAGCAAACTCACTGGAATGTTTCAAGGAATTAGGGACATTCAGATTTACATTGTGGTCCTGTGAACTTTGGCAGTCAGCTAGCAAATGGGCCAAGGAAGGGAGGGAAAAGCACTGAAAAGTTCTTTTTCAGATTTCTCTGGTAATTATCGTCTCTTTCCCTACTAAGAGACACAATTTCAGTGGTGAGATCTAAAAATAATTGTATCACTTGGGGATATAACTTGATGTTCTTGTTTGGATGGAGAAGCATATGATATATACATATTTATATAAATGCATGTGCTCTCTCTCTCTCTTTCTCTCTCTCTCTCTCTCTCTCTCTCTCTCTCTCTCTCTTTCCTGTATGACTGCCTGATGATGCGAGAGCTCCAACTGGGATCTTGATGTTTACATACTATCTCGTCTTCAGTCCCTGATCAACAAATAATGTCAGAAGGAGACTTAGAAGCATGTTCATTTGAACATGATAAGAGTTTTCTTCATGAGTGCAGACTCTAACAGAGCAGATCTACAATCATAAGGGATGCTCACGACCCTTTCATCCAAGTGCACATAGAATTAGTTCATACTTTTAATTTGAGCCCTATTTATTTAAATTAAGTTTCTGTCTAGTTTCATTGTTAATCTACCTCAGTGGCGCTGTTTTCTCCATTCTGCAGCCTTCCAGTTACAGCTCCCATCATTTCTTTATCAATATGACAGGGACTACTAGCAGCTGTGTAATCCCAGCATATCAGAAGGAGATGTGGTTAGGGAAGGCTTCAATAATATAACATACATTTTCTCTCAATTATTTGTTTCAACTTTCTTTGGCCTGCTTTGTTACATTTAGCTATTTACTAGTGCCCTTAAAATAAAGATATATTAATAAATTTGATTTTAAAAAAGAACGAACATTGAACATTTGAACACAACTGTGATGTTCAGCAAAATGAGAAGACAAAGCAATTCGTTTCATTTCAGGAGTTTATAGACCACCTTTCAGCAGTGCTTTCACGCATTTGACACTGTAATAAAATCAGAATGAAGTTCAATTTATAAAAATAAGCGATAGTAAGAAGCCTCTAAAACTGTCACAAGATTTGGAGATATTCAATAGCAATAGCAATAACACTTAGACTTATAAACCGCTTCACAGTGCTTTATAGCCCTCTCTAAGCAGTTTACAGAGTCAGCATATTGTCCCCAACAATCTGAGTCCTCATTTTACTGACTTCAGAAGGATGGAAGGCTGAGCAAACCTTGAGCTGGTCAGGATCAAACAGCTGGAAGTGAGCAGTGGGTTAGCCTACAATACTGCATTCTAACCACTGTATCACCAATGTATATGAAAAAATGGCTATTTTGACAATAGATGAGTTTGATTGGGATTCCAAAAGGGTGACATCCTTCCTAAGAAGGCCTTTCTCTGAGGGCAGCCCAGTGCATCTCAGATCATCCAAGGATGCAAGGAAGACCCCTGAATAGGACCTCATTGTACGGGAGAGGTTGTCCTGTAAGTATTTGGATTCCAAACCATTCAAGGTTTTAAAAGTAAGCACCGTACACTTTATTAGCATCTGCAACATGGACAGAACAGGAGCTGTTCACGAGCTGGCCAGAGAGGACAACCTGGCTATGAAACAGAAACAGACCTGTTGCCTAGCTTGATAGAATGGAAGTTATTCGCACATCACACCTGCATGAAACATTACGTTAGTGTACCATTGATTCCAACAGCAGATAGGTTTCAGAAGTGGACTCCATGAACTGAGGCAATTGATGATCATGCTAACATCACTCTGCATTATTCCTGGGATTTTTTCTTTGACATTTAAATTTCTGTTTTGTGAAAGTCTTACTGATTTAGTTTCAGAGCAGCATAACTTACTTTCCAAACCTCTGTTGCTTAATTTAAGAAGTCCTCAGTAGCCTGGAACACTTCGTGCCTTATGCCCATGGGCAAGTAGATGCAGTGACATGCAGAAATCGAAAGAATGAACAAATTATCAAACAGCCTCGAGCAATAAGCAAATCAATCTGTCTTGACAATAAAAAAGGAGAGAAATGGTGGAAGGAGGAGAGGACATTAAACTCCATTGCATCTCTATTTCTACTAGGTTGAATAGAATAACAAATATCTTCAATTTTAGGTGAAATTCTCAGAAAAAAACAGATAAGGTCACCACACAATTTACAAATTGGAGGAATCCCAGTGGGAAGGGAAAGTAAAGAGCTACTCAGATACCAACACTTTGCTATCAAAAATGGCTTGAGTGGTGAAATCTCAGTTCAATGACAGATTGCTACCAAAAGGCTAAAGCAGAGAATGGCAACTGAACTCAGGGGTCAAAGAGAAAACTGTCCTGGCCATAGAAATTTCAAAGATATTTTCTTTCTCTGCACCATTCTAAAGTTGGCAGAGCTGCTTTTGTCAAAACCTAAAGAAAATAAGCACATTTTTAATGTAAATATATTCCCTTGCTCTTAATCCAGGCTAAGAACCATATCGAGATAGTGTAAGTGCACTTGCTGTTGAACCAAATCTATGGGGGTTCGCCTGTTCCAGAAAGGGTGTGTATGATCCAGAATTCTCCAAGGCAACTATTCCATAGCATGATTTTTACTTTGACCAAACTACAGTAAAACCTTGGATTGAAAGTAACTTGATCTGAGAGCATTTTGTAAGACAAGCAAATATTTTAAATTAATTACAACTTGATAAACAAGCGATATCTTGCATTACAAGTAGTAGGTACAGTATATGCACATTCTCTCGCTGTGGGATTGTGGTTAATGCTTGGTCGCTTTCATATACGAGTGCTATGGATTACAAGCATGGTTCCAAAACCAATTATACTTGCAATCCAAGGTTTTACTGCATCCTTAATAATTGGTAGACCTGGCAACTACTGGCAGACCTACTAACTTCATTCAATACCTAAAATGATCATTGTCAGTGTAACACATAAAAAAGAGCTTGCTGAATTAGACCCAATGTTCATGTAGTAGAACGTTCTGTACTCGTAATACTCAAACTGAGCCTGGAAGAAATCTCTGAGTGGCCCATGATAGATAATGATAATGATATTTATTTAGTCAAGCATATATGAGAAAAACAAGTATAAGTAGGAACATACTATATAAACAAATAGGTACAGACAGGTTTAAGCATATGTATAATAATAAATGAGTATGAATAAATTGAGACAGTAGAACAGGGATGGAAGGCACGCTAGTGCACTTATGCACGCCCCCTTATAGACCTCTTTGGTATGGAGTGAGGTCAATGGTAGACAGTTTAATGTTGAATATTTGAGGGTTTGAGGATGGATGGATGGATGGATGGATGGATGGATGGATGGATGGATGGATGGATGGATGGATAGATAGATAGATAAATACGTAGGAATTCTAGGTTGATTTCTGTTTTAACTTCGACCCCAAATTCTGCCACTCCTTCTCCTGCTACAGTATAGTGGAAGAAGGGACAATTTCCTTATTCATAGGTCACAAGATATCAGCTGAACTACAATTAATTGCACTCCTAGATAACAAATTGCCTAATTTCATTCACTCATTCATTCAATATTGATCCCTGGGCCTTTTTTAAATGCATGTATGCGAAGAGACAGATAACACAAGCCAAAAGTCGGCAATGCAGCCACCAAAGCCACCACAACAGTGTGACTATCCTTCCCCTGATAATTGCTGACCTGCATTATTAAAACAAAAATCCATTTTCAATACATTTAAATAGTCCAACTCTCATTACATCTCCAGGTGTCTTAGGGATGCCAAGACCTTATGAGAGTTTGATAACTGCCTGAGAGTTGGGTTAATAAAGTAAATAATTTTGTTCCTCAGAGGGGTCTCCAAAAACAGAGGTTGAAACCTGAGTTTTAAACCTGGGGGGTTACACCAAGGAACTTTTTAACCAGCAGTCACTGCTTACAATGAAAATCAGAAAGATTTCTCTTGGCCCCAATCAAATTCTGCTTGCAGTATGTGTCTCTTTGTGTAACTAACAAAATTTCACCGGTGAAGTTTTTAGTAAGGTTCCTTCTATTACAAGAGATTAGCTTTTTGAAGCTTTGCCAGCACTTGGGGCCAAGAGATCAAGGTTGCACAGGCAGCAAAAAAATGGGTCACGGACTGTCCTCGGATACAAAGATTTCAATTTTGCTACAACAGATAGTTCCAGAGGAGGGTTTCGGCTATTTTCTCACAGAACAGAGATGAGAAAATAACCACCTTCTCCCACGTCCTATAGCAGAGATTCCAGTTGTAATTAAAACAAGGTTCACTCCCATTAGGCTGTAAAAATATAAAGGAGTTTCTGCTGATTTTACTCCACTAGTCGTTGCCGACTTTAGGGGTCAGTGCTAACCTCCGTTTCAAGGCATATTTGAGCCAGTGCTATCTGAAGACATTCTCCCCGTCACATGGCCCTCGTGGTGTCAGAGAGCGCTCTGATTTATTTATTTATTTATTTAATTTATTATTTCGATTTATATACCACCCTCCTCCCGAAGGACCCAGGGCGGTGTACAGCCAATTAAAACCACAACAAAAACATGATAAAAACAGTTTAAAATTAAATCAAATCTATTTGGGCTGCAGATTCTTAAAAACTCTAAAATTTAAAATCCCAATGACCCTCTAAACTCCTCAAAACTGACCCCCCACCCCAGGAACAGACCCTACTAAAAAACCCTGGGGGTCAGGTCAGCCCTGCCTGAATAAAAAGATAGGTTTTAAGGGAGCAGCGGAAGGCCCGGAGATCAGATATCAAGCGAATCTTGATATCTTCCCACAGTAGTGGTACCTATTTATCTACTCGCCTGTGCATACTTTCAAATTGCTAGGGTTGGACGAGCTGGGGCGAACAATGGGAGCTCACCCCGTCATGTGGCGCTCGGCTCTCGAACCTGGAGTGCAGGCTTTCCAGCCGACAAGACCAGGGTCTCAACCGATGTCCCCTTATATTACTTACCTGTGCAGAAATTCCAGTCAGAAGCAACCATTTCTGCTTCGCATCAGTACGGTAATTGATAATCTGGCAACCTGCAAGGCTAGAATGACGATCGAACATTTTGACGGGCTGAGACTCTCCTTCCATGCTCCAGTGGTACACAGCGTTGTCGGTGACCAGCGCAACGGTGTTCAGGGAGATCCACTTCCAAAAGGTGACGTCGTCCGTCATGGTGTGAGCCTTCATTTTGCTCTTCATCTCAATGTTAAAAATCTGAAGGGTCTTCCCGGCTAAAGACACGAGCGTGGGTTAGTTGAGCAAAGCCACATTGTGGTGGGTTTGTCACTTAAAGGCCTAGAGTGTTTAAGCCTGCGAAGAGTATCTTGACACCGAAATCCCCACCCAGGGAAAGGATCATGCACGGTATCGGACAGTAAAAATGGCCATCTTCTCAAATGCCATTTCTGTCCTACGTGAGTCCTACGAGAGCCAAGGGCTGAACTGATCATGGCGTCAAAGCCAGTTACAGCAACACATATTTTCTCTCATGATGCTCAACATTCATGCAAGGTTACTCATCCTTAACCCAAGCAACTCATTTCACGTCTTGCTTGAGAAGATAAAAGTACATCAAGACATACAACATCAGTGCAACACACACGTTAATGTCAATATCTAGAAGGAATTACGAGGACCAGCTAAGATTAGCTGCCGTGTCCTATGCCTGCGGGCACTTTCTTAGATGGGTTGTTAGTTTAGCTTTTCAACAAACCACTGCCCTTAATGCATACTGTGAGCTAAGACATACAGCAAACGCAGGGGTGAGAAAGGCGAAAGAGCAGAATTACAACTAGGGAGACTGGTGGGGTTGCAGGTCTCCAAGGGGAATACCCCAATAATTAAAAAAGAGTGAATGTTCAATATGGATCGTGCCGCTACTTTAAATGTAGGATTCTTGGTTCTCTCTGAGCTTGGTAGTCTTCTTGCAGACTTTTCATTACCCAACTAGGTAACATCGTCAGTGCTGAGAGTAGGTTTGCTCTCTGTTTATATACCAGTATTGGAGCGTTCATGGTAGCCTAATCAAGAAGCCCCCTGAACATTCTCACCAACACTGACAGGACAAGCCACTTGTATATAAACAGAGAGCAAATCCCACACACCTTCACGACTGATGTTGTTACCTAGTTGGGTCATGAAATGACTGCATGAAAACGATCAAGCTCAAAGAGTACCAAGGATCCCACCGTCCAAATCTGAGCTACAAATATTCTCTTCTTTTGGTACTTTCAATGTTCTTGCCGTATGGCACTGGTGTGTTTTACTTCAGAACCACAGACCAGGAAAATGTGAGTCTGAATTCCTGTACGGCCATTCAGTTCAGGAAATGGCCTTTGTATATATAATACCTACCAGAACCCTCTCTAATCTGCTACACAGGATTGCTCTAAGAATAAAATGAGAACTGCCCTTTGGGCCCTCCTCATAAAATCTTTGAGAAAATGCAGGAAACATAAGGGATACAATACAAATAAGCAGAATCCCGTGAAATTATTTTTTCACAAGTCGATCTCTATTAAAATATTGATCATGTGGT
>JANHFO010001895.1:100993-116178 GCA_032468095.1 Pareas carinatus | reverse complement strand
AACACCGCCACCCAAGTGGCGACCCGGCCCAATATCGGGACCGGGCTGGGATTCTAAGAGGACTCGGCGGCGGAAGCTCCCTGGGATCGGTGGCAGCTTTCCCGATCGTCGGACGGCCAGTCCACGGCGGGAGCTTTTTTAGAGCCGCGGCTAACTTCGCCGGGTGCCCGGAGCGTTTCACCCGGGGCGGGATTTGAAGAGGAGACCGAGGCAAGCGGGGCGCGGGAGCGAGGCCGGCGGGAGAGGGCGTCTGTCCTGCAGCCGCGCCCGGCCTTCCAAAGAGGGGGTCCCTCATAACAAAGAGGGCCCGATAGATCCTCTGGTGCGAGCGGGCGGAGAGGGAAAAAACTGCCTCGGTGGTTAAGACAACGGCCTGGCACGTCATCCGGCCGAGGTTCGAATCCCACCAGGGGGTCCGTCTCACTGATATAAGCTAGAAATGGCCCCATGAGACTCCCTTCCTTCCTTGGCTTGTACACATTTCTTACTGTCATAAATAAACTGGGTCGCCTTGGGACAGGCCTGCCCGGCCGCGCCCTTCTGCAATCAGAAAGAAAGCCACGTGCCTCTTTTTTTTTCTTTTAAAAAGCGCCTCTTGGGATGGGATGGGCCATTTCTGGAGCCAGGACGCGGTTTTGTTCTAAAAAGGGTAAACCTGTCCCTGGAGCGTCGGTTGCAAGATGTGCATGGCTGAGAATCTGCCGCCTTCCCCACGCAACGGCTGCGGCGTGACCGACCCCCTTTTCAATCCCTGCCTGAACTTCAACTCCCAGAATTCCCCAGCCAGCAAGGGAAATCGCTCCTTATTCAATGCGTGAGTTGGGAAAGACGCCTTGCTTCCTTGGGTCGCCGCTGAGTTGACACAGAAGCTTCTGGGGTGACTTTAAGAAAGGTGGAATTAAATCTAATCGGCACAACCCAGGATCATCCCAGCTAGCGGATCCCTCTCCAGGCTGCCTGTTTTATGACGCTCAACTTCTATCAAGGACTCCGGATTGGGGAACTCTTTGCACAGTTGCCAGGGTTTCTCTCTTTGGGCCAGATTTGTGTATGGGGGGGGGATAAAAATAACTGGGAAGCCATGAATAAGATACTGGAAGCCTCAAGGTTTAATTCGGCGGCCCCCAACCTTCTGGGCACCAAGGCCTGGTTATACGGAGGGAGGCTTTTCCGTGGACCGGGCGGAGCGTGGTTTTGCCTGCTGCCTGCCTCCCACCAACGGGGGAAGGCTCGTGTGCGTGGCTGCGAACCGGCGCCGTCCACGGACCAAGGACGGGGGACCCCTGCTTTGAAAGACAGCTGAAAGGTGGCCAAAAATCCAAAATGGATGCAATCTCCAAATTGGGGAGGGGGGACCCCTTCAGCTCGGCACGGCGAGGGAACCCACGGTTTTATTTTAAAGAGTCTCCCCGCTCGCGAAATGCAAGGCCGCCCGCCCGCGGCGTTAAGCGTCGCCAGCGGGAAGGCGAAGCGGGGCCTCCGGATCGGCGGAGCGAAACGAGCGGCGGGCCGGGGCACCGGGAGGGCGAGGGAGCCCGCGGGGGCTCCGACCGAAGCATCGGGCGCGCGGATCCTCCCGGGCGCGCGGCGGGGGCGACCCAGGCCGCGACGGCGCGACGGCTCTTCTCCGCCACTTCGCTCCCCCGACTCCCCGGGCGCTTCTCCTCGCAATGCTGCCGCTCCCCCTCCCCTCCCGGCGGCCCTCTGCGCGGAGGAGGCGTGGGCCGACAGCCCCCCCCTCCCCGGAACCGGCCCACCGACCGCGATCCAAGCTTGGGGACCCGCGACGCCGCCCAGGGCTTCCGGAGCCCGCCTCCCCCCGCTCGCAAGTGGGCTCGTGGGGAGCGGGGGTCGCCTTGCTCCCACGTGGGCGATGGGGGGTGGGCGCATTCCGGCACGCCGCTGACCCCAAGGCGGGCTGCGTGGGGATTTTAACTCGGTTTGGGGGGTACGTGGAGGGGGTTGACTCGGCTCTTGCCCGCCCCGCTCGATATGCCAGCTTTGGAAAAGATCGCCCACCTCGACAACACGCAGGCCGAAGTAGCAACCAGATGTGGGCCTGACTTGTAAGCCTCTTGTTGTTAGTCCGGGGTTCGGCGGAGAAGTGAGCCCAGGGAAAGGGTTTGAGGCAGATACTTGGCGAGCCGCCCTCAAAGTAAGGGGCCCCACGCCTGGGGCACCCTCGGATCCCGGGAGGCACCGAAATACAATACACGTGCGCACAGTCCGCAGGTGAATTAGTGTCTGAAATGTTGCCATGTGAACGCAACTTTTTGGGGGGACGGATCCCCTCCCCCCCAAAAGGGACTATCAGTCCATGCCCCGGTAAGCCTCAGACCCCCCGTTTTACAGCTGTCAGGAAACGGATCCCTTCATCCAAAAGGTGCTTTTTCGAAAGGGGACAGGTGTGTTTCGTTTCTGGCCCAAGAAGCGTCTTCAGTTCGGACCGACCGCTGGAGGATGGAAGGATTTATATTCCTTAGCAGTCACCTGGGGGTTAGGGCTCTGAGGGTCCCGCAGGCGTGTTTGGGTCCTGGGGGTCCCCCTGAATAGTGCAAGTGGGCATGGAGCCTTCTTGGCGCTACTGAAAGGCCTGCCCTGCAAGCAGGAAGGTGTCCCATCCCTCAAGGAGACTCTCTCCGAAAGAGTGTTAACGACCAGAGGAATATAAATCCTATCATCCTCCACCGGTCAGTCAGAACTGAGGAAGCTTCTTGGATGAGGAGCGAAATGTCTTGGGGGTGGGGGGAGTCCAGCTACCTTTTGGGACAATCGTGACCTGGGTGACTTGAGAGTCATCTCCAGAGACCCCCCTTCACCCAAACCCCTGAAATTTCTCACTGGGACACTCAAACTGGCTAAATAGGACATGTTTTCCCTTCTTCTCACCTGCAGCTTTAAGCTTTATGCCTTTTGAGGATTCCCCTTCTGTCCGGCAAAATGGCCAGGAATTCATGGGCGAATCTAAGCGTTGTGATGGATCAATGCTTAACTTTGTAGTTTTCAGCTCCATTGTTATTTGGAAGGAATGGGACTAATAACTAGCAGCGCCAAAAAGGATTCATAATCAACCCGTCAGAGGTTGTGGAAATTAAAGCAAGGCACAAATGTGTTTCTGGCTAGTCAGCCTGTACAACCGGCGAGTGTCTTTTATACCAGTGATGGCGAACCGATGGCACATGTGCCACAGCTGGCACACAGAGCCCTCTCTGGTGGCACACAAGCCCAGTTGTCTCAGCGTTGCCCCAGAATTGCTGAGCATGCTCAGAAAGAGAATAATGGCACCAGGCAATGACATCACAGGGCCCTGCGCATGCTCAAAGTGAGTAGCGGCACCAGGCAATGACATCACGAGACGCAACTCATTAGCTGTGATTCGTCCAGGCAGTCGGGTGCCTAAACGGTTAGCCACCACTGGGCTATACTCTCAAGTCTAGTGGATCAGACAGAACTGGCCCAACCCCTCTTAACTCCCAGAGGCAAATTTTAAAATGTTTGCATCCTATAAGGAAAAAAACCAGACACAATTAGTTATCAACATTAACTGACTTTTAAGCAGGGATGAATAACAGGATCCGTATTACAATGACATAAGAATAAACAAAAATCTTGCCAAGAAACAATACCGGCCAAGTTGAATGTTAACAAAAAAAATCAAATTTAAAGTGCCAGGACGCCACTGTGCATAATGCCTTTCACACTTTTAAATGTACCATTATTTTGATTGCTCAAAATAACTAGGAGTATTAAACCGTCATCAAGCTTATCTTGAACCACCATGAAGCCTTCTTACCTTGTTATAATGGAGTACCCAAAGTCAAGTGTCCTTCAGGACCCACTGACCCAAACTCCTGCTGTTTTTTTTGTTAACGGGAATCAGTTTCTTTCATCTTTAACATAGTTTGGGAGTCTTGAGATGGCTCTTGTTGAGGCTGAATTAAGTGGAATTCATGTATGTAATTGACTACAGATCTATGGCCAATTGATTTGCCTGGTGTGTACTAGAAGCCTGGCTATTAAACCATGGCTAAATAAGCCATGGTCTAATGTGATGAACAAACAAAGCTTTGTTTTTTGGGAAAAAGCAACCCTTTCCAGCTGCATTGAGTTGCCAGAAATCACAACAGCTCCCCTTAAACAAAACTATTCCAGGCCCTCCAGTGTCATAGCCACACCCTTCTCGTTCCCCGTTGGGAACCCGTCTTCCCTCACACGAAAGGGCAGCTAAATTGTCTGGGTTTCTCATAGATCGAACAGCATGGTCAAATGGGACAGAAAGAAAATGCTGATTTATCTCTAGAGCGCAATGGACAGAGCTTTGCACACGGAACTACAGTCAGTCTTTGACTTACAACAGTTCGTTTAGTGACCGTTCCAAAAGTTCCAAAGGCATTGGAAAAAAAACAGGATAAGACTGTTTTTCACACTTATGACTGTTGCAACATCCCCATAGCCTGGTGACCAAAATTCAGATGCTTGGCAACTGACTCACATGTATGGCAGGTTGTGGTGTTCCGTGATGATCCCCTTTTGCAACCTTCTGTCAGAGTCAGTGGGGGAAGTCAGATTCACTTAAAAGCCATGTTACTAGCTTAACTGCAGTGACTCACTAAATAAATGTGGCAAGAAAAGTTGTAAAATGAGGCAATAGCAGTTAGACTTGTATACCGCTTCACAGTGCTTTATAGCCCTCTCTTAAGCGGTTTACAGAAATCAGCCTATTGCCCCCCAACAATCTGAGTCTTCATTTGACCAACCTCCGAAGGATGGAAGGCTGAGTCAACTTTGACCCAGTGGGACTCGAACTGCTGAACTTTCTGGCAGCCGACTGTTAACAGAAGTAGAAGGCAGGACTGCACTCTAACCACTGCGCCACTACAGCTCCTGAGGCAAAAACCACTTAATGTCTCATAAATTTGGGCTTAATTGTGGTTGCAAGTCGAGGACTACCTGTGTAACACAAGGCCTAGCAACTGCGATTTGTCTTTTAATGCTGTAGGTGCACAGAATTCCTCACATACAAAGGGCAACTCCAGTTCTATAAATGCTGTGCATTTTGGAGCAGGAAAGCTGGATCTTAGGAATTCAAATGAATTTGATATGCCTGGTTTACACTCACCAGCGCTGAATGCAGATTACCCACTTCCAGGACCTCTTGACAGGATCAGTCCTCCATGGGACGGTTTTAGAGCACTCCTTCCCAGACTAAGCCCCCTCCAGCAATTTTGAATCACTTGAAGAAAATGGTTGGGAATGATGGGAGCTACAGGATAAAGCCTCCAGTGGGACAAAGCTGGGCATAGTTGGTTTACACACATACCAATGAAAGGAAGGAGGATGAATGAATGGGTACTTTCGAATATACACAAACACACACCAAAATCATAACACAAACTAGGTGGTCTAAAATATCAGCGAGCCCATTTTATTTACAGTAATACCAAAAAAAAAAGTATCTAAACTCACTTCTAACATAAGATTTAATTGCGCAGCCTAGGCTGTCGTAAAATCAATGAAGGATGCCGTTACCGATTTGAAAATGAAAGTAACAAAGTGGAATTGTTTTGTTTCTTATTGGTGGGATTTAGAGAAAGGCCAGACCGAGGAAGCTGAAGTGAACGTCCGTTCTTTGTGCGAAACCACCCCACACGCCAGACTTTGGTTTTAAGAGGCCCAATGTGCCTCAATGCACAATGCTCCCGAGGCCAAACAGAGCGCCCTAACAGTAAGGTTAAGGCAATCACCCAAAAGTTTCTTTTCATAAAAGTGTTTGTCTTCGGACAGCATCAAAGACTCACCTAGCTGACTAAGGTAAATAGCACACCCTTTACATGGCATAAGAACAAAAAAAGAAATGTAAGAACTGAAGTGATCTAGGGCATCCATGATAAAAAGAAATGTCAGGACTAGAAGGATATTCTGAAATCAAACTGCCCAGTGAGGACGCGGCAGCTGGAATTATGCTCTACGAGTTACAACGGCGGAGGCCCCGGCAATAGAGTCCCACCCCAGAAGACGGGGAATTTCCTCTACAGACGGCGCTGGTAACTAGCATGCAGCTGCAGTTGTGCGTTACGCAAGTAATCGCCATAGGCACCTGCGTAACGGGCATCAGACTGCATTTCTGGGAGGCGGCGATAATCCAGTTGAGCCTTTGTCGGCGAGTGGCGGTACGCATGGGGGGAGTCGGATAAACGGCGGAAATCAGAGAAGTCAGATAAACGGCGGTCATCTGAGAGATCAGAACTGTACCTGGTTAAGAGAAGAGACATTTGGTAAATTAAAAAAAAACTTGTGGCAAATGCCCCAATAAAATATATACTGTGACCAGAGTACCCTCCCCGCAAAAAATCTGGTAGAGGAGAACATTAACAGTTGCGAGGATAGGAGTAGAATTAAAAGGAGAGGTTTTTTTCCTCTGCTATCTTACGAGAATTGGAGTTATTTTACCTGTGTCTTGGATATAGAGAATCCCTCAGTGGCTTAGCCTAACTATAAATTCCTGCTTAAGAAAAAGCACTATGAAACTCTTTCAGACTTGATGAGACCACAGTCCACAAATTAAATTCCAGGAAGATGAGTATAGAATCCTAACTTTGCGTTAAAGTCAACTGTTGAAGCCTGAAGCCCTTCTAACTCCCAGTACTGGTAGAAAAAATTTCCTGTTAATAACCTGGCCAGGAAAAGCTTTCCAAAGTTTGCTCAGGGATTTGGTTATAACTTCTCATGTTCCACATCTGTGCCTTGGACTCAAATTCTACCTGATTACCTAACTATTCAAACATCCAGGCTTCTGGATGCTGAAAGTGGCTCAAAATATATGGCACGGTGAGCAGGGGATGGTTTTTCCAAGTTGACTGGAACCTAGAAAATCAACACTGATCTCTGGGTCAGGAAAGAACTGAATACAGTCCTTAAAGTGCCTTTGTCCTCAAGCTGAATTAATGAGCTTTAATGTGCCTAACTTCACTTTCATATGATAGGATAGATTCAGGAAGCAGAGCCAATGCATCCTTCACCAAGTGGCCCAAGTATTTTTTGGTTCCTAGGTTGCTGCTTCTTATATACATGTATTTATAATAAGCAGATTGAGGGAGAGATAAAATGTGAGTGTAACTATCTTTTGCTAAATAGAAAAAGCACAGAAAAGAGCTGAAAGATCAGCAGAGAGAGAAAAAAACCTTGTAAAAGCAATGAAGCAAACGGCTAGTGAGCCCCATTCCCAATCCCTTCCTGTTCAAAGGCACACCCCAAATTCAAAGATTTGAGAGGTATCTGCCACCTGCTAGGAACCACAGAATGAAATTTTGCCCAAGTTCCCCTGGAAGTAGAAAGCTCCTTGAACAGAATGTGGAATTGGATGTGCAAAATATTATCAAAGCTGCATACCTCTTATTCATCACAGCTGCTTTTCTGTAGAGATCCTCACGGCTGCCACGTGGTGGGGAGAGACGTGTGCGTTCATATAATGGGTGGAGAGCAGCAGTTTCTGCCTGAGACATTCCCGCATAGGAAGCTGCCTGCTGCCCGGACTGGGTCAACCCATTGTATGCTGAAGCCTGAGACCTATACCCTGCTGCCACAGTGGCCGAAGCAGATGGCTGGGCTGCATAGGCTGCTTCTGCTAGAGCTCTGTAGGCTGTGGGCAATGAAGCAGACAGCTGCGTTTTGTAAGCAGCAGCAGCATCCTGCATGCCATAAGCCGCTGCCAGATTGGCTGCAGACTGGGTCCCGTAAGCAGACGATGCCTGAGCCCCATAGGAAGCAGCATGGCCGACGGCGGCCTGGACTCCATAGGAAGCAGGCTGGGTGGAGAGACTGTGAGCTGCATACATGGCTGACTGGTTAGCTGACGGCTGGGCTCCGTAAGAGGTGGAGAGTGCAGTTGCTTGGGCGCCATAGGAAGCTGCATAGGAGGCAGCGGTCTGGGCCCCATAAGCAGCAGCGTATGTTGTGGAGGGCTGGGCTTCGTAAGTGGCAGCTTGGGAAGCAGTGGCCTGGGTTCCATAGGCTTGAGTATTATAAGATGTTAACGCCGAGGCGGTCGCTGCTGCCGTCTGAGTATTGGAGGCTCCCGTGGCAACAGAGGACTGGGCTCGGTATGCATTTGCTAGCATGGTTGAGGGCTGGGCTCTATACATGGCTGCCTGCCCAGTGGTAGGTTGGGGCCTGTAGGCCATCCCGAGTGAAGCTGCTGGCTGGTCTCTGTAGGAAGCTTGCTGGCCCGTCATGGGAAGTGCGTAGCCTGCTCTTGTGGGCGAGCGTCTTAGGGGGCTCCGGTCCCTTCTGAAGAAAGAAGGGGACATCTGCCTGGCTTGGCCATTCGAGTCAAATTTGGTTACATTGCTGTTGTTGTTCAATCGCTGCTGATAGTCATAGTCAAGTGAAGAATAACTTTGAGATGCCATTTGGAAGGCAATGTTACCGGATCTCAGGCCTTCATCCCTGGTCTGCAGATTCTCTAAAACTGGTATATTGTTTTCATCTCCGCCAAACTGTCCAATGTATCCTGCAATGCCCCTTTTATGAGCTTTATTAGAAAGTTCCACATTAATCCTTTTGCCTTTGATTTCTCTTCCATTAAGATGTTCAATGGCGGTTCGAGCATCCTCATCTTTCTCCATGTGCACGAACGCATAGTCTGATAAAGCAGCAGACAGAAGGTTATCAATAAGGAACACATTACATTTCATTACTGGAAACCATTCCCATTGGGATATGCCTTGGATACAGAGATAGGCCTTAACTGGCCGTGTATCCACTAGGAAGCAGTCTGTCTGTGATAGCGGGCGGCTTTGCAATTCTAACAGTTACAAGGAACAACAAAGAGGCCACGGGCACCTAGCAAGGCACAAGATACTGAATGGTGCTTTAAACATCTGCCACCATGGGAACCAGGGTTCCCTTCTCCCCCACTAATGCGGGATTTGCTTAACTGAATCGCAAAAAGGAAGATTAATTCCCAGGAGATCACCATGCAGAAGATATAATAGGTTTGAATTTATTTATTTTACTCCAGAGAGTAAAATTTCAGGCAAACATTAGGGAGAAACTTCTCACAAGAGCTGTTTAGCAGTAGAACACACTGCCCTTGTGAGGAGCTGATTCTTGTTCACTGAAAGCTTTTTAGATTGCGCAAACCATGCATCAGAAACCGTACTGAACAGGGAGTGGGACTAAATAATCTCAGGTTTCTTCCAAAACAGTTATCTCCATGGTGCTTCCTCTTTTTATTTTACCATATTAATTCTGAATAAAAGACTTGGAATGTTGTCAGTATGTCATCCCCAGCCAAAAACGGAGAACAAACAGAACACAGAATAATAGGGTTCGAAGGGAGTTGCTTCTGATTTCCATGTTACTATTTCAGGTTGGTCCTTTGTCTTTTAGAAACAGTGTGCTTAGTACTGTGCTAAAAAGGCTTAAAAATGAAATGACCGTATGATAAAACCAGAGGCGTAATTTAGACAACCCAGAGTAAATGTACATTTGCATATGGCTTTAATCAATAGAATAACACACAGCTTTAATGAAAATGAATTTTAAGTGATAATAGAACTTGCATGTGAGATATTATCTTTCCACAGAGCATCTCTCCCATTCATGTTTATGTAGGTTAAGAACACATACAAGCATCTCCTACACTTCACATCAGGTGCAGAATACATGTTCGGTTGTTAAGATTTTTCCCTACTGAATTCACATTGATTATATAGACACTCAAGAACAAATTTCTTTCTGTTTCTTCATGTTAGTGCAAATCAAAACCCAACTATGAGTGGGAACTGATGGCCTTCAACAACAAACGTTTTTTAACAATGTACCCAACTATTCATTAATTCAAAACTATGGGAAAATAAGATATAAATTAGGGTTATAATTCTTGGGTAACAAGCAACTTTATCCTTTGAAAAACAAGCTGCTTATACTGAAAGAGAATAGCATTATGGCCATGGATGGATGTAAAATCTGTAATACTAAGAACCTTCTGATGATTGGAGCTGAAAAGGCAGTTGCCTCAGCCCCTACTTTAGAACAGACTTGGAAAAGCTTCAAAAGAAACATGTTAATGCAGCTGGTCAAATTATATATATTCATTCAGTGGTTGAATTGCATGCAGCTCTTTCAAACCAGCTACCTGAAGGGAAAAAAATCAGGGAAGCACAGCCACATCTGCAAATTGTACAGACTTTAAGTTTACATATTGTACAAATCTGTAGTCACTTTGCAGAGTGAGGTGGGTGGCACCTAAATTTAATAAATAGTTTAAAATATATATTTATACTATGAATATTGTCATTTGAGGATTTTGCAGTTCTTTCACAAAACTATTTTTTCTCCATTAAACCTTAATATATTAATCCAGGGGCTGCCACTGGGCCACGCAAACAAGCCAGCCTCTATTCATAAAATGTAGGCAGCATGCAAAACCATGCTCCACCACCACCTTCGGTCCATGGAAACACTTTTTCCAATGGAACTGGTCTCTGGTGCCCAAATGGTTGGGGGCCAATGCATTAATAAATACTACAAAAATGATGACTTGTAATTCACTTGTTTTTCTGGCATCTCTTTTTTCCATTTTCATGGGCATTTATCTAAATCTTACATCACATTTGCAAAATTGTTTTATGCTTGGTTTGGCTCACTGATGAACCATGTCGGATTTCCCACAACTATAATTTTATAGTCCTTATTTCAGAAATTCTCTACAATTAGGTTTGGGGATATCAACCCAAACCTAATTGCAGGGAATTTTTGAAATAAGGGCTAAGCTATACTGTGCCAATGTAGGATAATTTTTCAAACTATCTCCAAATTTCCTTCTGTTTAAACAAAATAGGACTACAGGACAGAAATTAGACCAGCAACCTATAACTATTTTAATAAATCCTGAACCTGGAGACAAAGATTACACATTGATAAAAGAGCTTTAACTACAAGGGCAATTTGGGAGAAAAAAATCTGTTTGGTTAGCAAAGATAGACACTCGCAGCTACAGAACATTTATTATAAACATTAGAAAATACAACATTACGTGACTTTTGGACATAATCGTCATTCAATTTGAGGCCTTTGTCATCATGTCTTACAAGTTTGAAATTCCTTCTGCAAAGGAATCTCCCTCCTGGGAATGAAGCCACCCTGTTAACAGCATCGTCAAGCGCAGTGTCATGTGATGTTGGTTCATGATAATGCTCACCAACACCCGACCAATGCACCCAAGAACTTTTGGAGCAGTTCCAACGTTGAGATGCCCTTGATCATCCCCCGCCCCTAGAGCTCAGATTTGGCACTGAGCGACTCCCACCTGTTTCGGGCTTCATTCCCAGGAGGAAGATTTCTTTGCAGGAGGCAATTCAAACCTTATAAGACATTATGAAAACAGCCTCAATTTGAATGGCATTATGTCAAAAAGTAATGCAATGTTGTAGTTTTCTAATGTCTATAATAAAAGTTCTGTATCTGCAAGAGTCTGTCATTGATAACCAAACATTTTTTCCTGAATTGCCCTTGTATATGATTGATAAACCAGGAAGTTTTCTTGGTCATTATGTTCAATGATAAAAGTCCCTCTCTCCTGGAAACTGAACACTACTTACTACTCTTATTTCTTCAGCCTCCAAGCAAAACTTGCCTAATGTGTAAGTAAAGACCGGATGTTGCCACTGAAAAGTCACAGGAATCCAATAGCCAGGACAAGGCAAGCCCCATGTTCACAAAGTCATAGAATCAAAAGGAAGGGGAAGGGACCTCGGAGGTCTTCTATCAATGGCTACTAGCATAGACTATCAATCCATGCTTTCATAGCATTCCATTCAAACTACTTGCAATGCAAGTAGGAAAAGCAATATTAGAAAAATATTTACAAGGCACAGGTTTTGGTTTTCCTTTTAGCCACAGGCACAAAAACGACATATATCCTCAACCACCCAACTTTTTGTAAATCTTTGATTTACAACATTTCGGTTAGCAACAATTCAAAGTTACGACGGCACTGAAAAAAGCAGCTTTTGACCGATCCTTGCACTTATGCAGGTTGAAGCATGCCATGTCATTTTGCATGCTTGCATCATCCTGGGGTCACATTATTGCCATATATGAGCTTTGGACAACCAAAGTCAATAAGGAAATCTGGTTTCACTCAACAACCGTGTGATTCACTTCAAAACCTGCAGTGATTCACAACGGTGGCAAAAAGGCTGAAAAAAGACCAATGAGCTACAGGATTGCATCCAATCTCTGCAATGGGACTCTTGGAAGAACAAGACAGGATAAATATTTATCCGGCTCAAAGATGGACGAGAAGAACAAAGCTCCAAGTACATCAAGTCATCACGCCACCAGCAAGTTCTTGTTTTTAATATTTTGCCGATATGCTTCCCAAGGTAAAGGGGGTGTAAAGAGATTCACCTTCCCTCCCCGCAACCTTCTGGGTTTTACAACCATAAAACCCAACCATCTATAGAAGCATTGGAGCACAGTATTGGAGCACAGCATTGGAGCACAGTAGCTTGGACACCGAGCTTGTCGATCCTGTTACTTGCCCCAGCTTCTGCCAACTTAGCAGTTCAAAAGCATATAAAAATGCAAGTAGAAAATTAGGGACCACTTCGGTGGGAAGCTAACAGCGCTCCATGTGCCTTTGGTGTCTAATCATGTTGGTCACATGACCACCACAGGGACGTCTTCGGACAGTGCTGGCTTCGGCTTTGAAACAGATATGAGCACCACTCCTAGAGTCGGACACGACTGGGAAACATGCACTGGGGGAACCTTTCCTTATAGGAGAAGCATACCACTAGGTTAGAAACCAAGAGACAGTGACTTCTAGTCCCACCAGCTGAGTGACTCTGGGCCAGTTCCTCTCTCAGCCCACTCCACCTCACAGGGTTGTTGTGATGAGGAAAACAGGAGGAAAAAGGTTGTTAGATATGTTCGCTGTCTTGAGCGATTTGTCCAAATAATAAAGGCAGGAAACAAGTAAAAACAATCTGGCCAAGACTAGAGGGCTTATGTCTACCCCACCCCAGTAATTCACGCAAATAAAACAGGAACCAGCTGACAGAAGGCGGGCCTACTGGTTCCCACTGAGGCACGCTCGCTCTTGTTTGCCCACCACAAGGGCACCTAAAGGAGAGAAGTCCACAGCGCTGCGCTCCATCATTGGCCCCACTTGGCAACCAGGATCCAATCCACCCCTCCCAGAAGCCCCCCCAGCCCTTTCCGTCCTGTGTGGCGGCGCCCGAGCCGAAGGGTTAAAGGGCAGCCTGTCGCTCGTCTTGGCAAACTGCCACCCGCGGGTGCGTTTGGTCGGCGTCGGAGCTGTGGCAAAAGCTAATGAATAGATGAAAAGGGGAAACAGAGCAATGAGAGTTAAAAAAAAAAACACCAAACCCCACACCAGAGTCCGATCTTATAAGTCGTTCCCCCCACTCACATCCTCCACCACAGGTGGTCCTCGACTTACAGCAGCTCGTTTAGTGACCGTTCGAAGTTACAACGGCAGTGCCAAAAGATGAGTCGTGACCCGTCCCCCCGGACGTACACACTTAACGACCGCTGCAGCATTTCCCCATGGCCACGGGATCAAAATCCAGCCGCTTGGCAAGACTCGTATTTACGGCGGTCGCAGCGTTTAGTCGTCACATGATCTCCCTCCCTCCCCACCCCGCCCCTTCCTCCAAGCCAAGTCAGGGGGGGGGGGAAGCCGGCGCCGCTAACCGAACAAAGGGCAGCGATTCCCTTTAACCGTTGTGGCGAGAAAGGTCGTAAAACGGGGCAGAAGCGACGCCACCGCGGTATTCGCGGTGGTCGTAAGTCGAGGACTGCCTGTAACAGTCGGGTGAGCGGAGCCTCCCCGGCCAGCGGCAGCCTATCTGCGCCAACGGGAGGAAGTCTTCTCCCTCCCCCCACCACCCGCACCCATTCGGGCCCCGCCGGGCGGAGGGGCCGCTAACCTTTCACGATGTCGCACTCGATGACGGGCCCGTACTCCTGGAAGAGGACGCGGAGCTCGCCGCTGGTGCAGGCGGCCGAGACGTTGCCCACGAAGATCTTGACGGTGTGGGTGGGCCTCGGCCGGGAGAGCTCGACGACGATGCGGTGGCAGTGCAGCAGGTGCCCGTTGAGCTTGAGGATGGCGCGCTCGGCCGCCTCCTCGTCGCGCAGGTGGACGAAGGCGAAGTGCTTCATGAGGGCCACCTTCAGCACCTCGCCCGGCACGGCCGCCTCGAAGAGGTCGCGCAGCTCCACCTGCGACGCCTCCTCGGGCACGTTGCCCACGAACACCTTCACGCCCGGCTGCATCCCGTCCGGCGGTTCCCCGAAGGAAAGCGGGGAAGGAGATTAGGACGGAAGAAAAAGGCGGCGAGACGGGCCCACAAAATGGCGCCCGCGACAGCGACGCGGTTTCTGAGGGGAAAAGGGAGGAACGCGCCGACGCGCCTGCGCGCCGCCCAGACACGCCCCACCAACCCACCTCCGAGGGCGCACGCGAGAGCGACGGGGTTTCCCGAAGGGGAAACAGGAGGAACGCGCCTGCGCGACGCCCGGACACGTTCCCCACCTCCGAGGGCGCGAGGGGGAAAGTAGGAACGCGCCTGCGCGACGCCCGGACACGTTTCCTCCCCCCCCCACATCTCCGAGAGCGACGGGGTTTCTGAGGGGGAAATGCGCCAACGCGCCTGCGCGACGCCCGGACACGCCCCCCCCAACCCGCCTCCGAGGGCGCCCGCGAGAGCGACGGGGTTTCTGAAAGGGGGAAAGAGGCATGCGCCAAAGCGACGCCCGGACACGTCTCGCGCTCCTCACGAAGCAGCTCCGGAGCATGCGCGGCAGCCCCGCTCCTTTTGAGGGAGCATGAATTCACCCCCATGACGTGCTTTCGTAGCGGACGACGGTCAGCTGCGGAAAGCTTCCAGCCCTAAACGCGCCAGAAGCGCAGATTCCCCGCGGACGCTTCGCTCATTCAAGATGCGCCATTCTTGCGGAATAGCTCTAGGGGGACCTCCGGCAGCTTTCCTCGCTGCGCATGCGCAAACGAGCGCCCCGCCTCCCGAGTCCCATAAATGCAAAAGTGTAGAAGTGTCTGTTGGTGGGACTTTTGAGACTCTAGAGCAGGGGTCTCCAACCTGGGCAGCTTGGCGGCTTGTGGACTTCAACTCCCAGAATTCCTCAGACAG
>JANHFO010001895.1:66612-84802 GCA_032468095.1 Pareas carinatus | reverse complement strand
CCATTTTTAAGTTTGTAAATTATGTAAATTACATGGGAGATAATAAAATACATCATTGAGGCCCTAGGCTGAAGTCTGGTTAGCCTATAGGAAAATCCGGCCCTGCCTGCAATACTGCATTCTAACCACTGTGCCACACAGTGTTGTGATCATAATTCTCAACATTCGACCTTCTCTGCTTCACCCAGTCCTTTTATCAATCCTGCACCTGCCTTCTTGCCACATTAGCCCAGGTTTCATCTCTTACCCATTGGTCTGAGTGCTGCTGGGTAGATGATACCCCTCTGCATTCTGTGTCTGTGGGATCATGACAGTAGGTTCCAATGGGGTTGGTGTTGGAGACGTCCTCTTCTTTGCTTCTTCCTGCTCACGCTGCTGGTGTTCATTTTCTTCCAGCTGGTTGAGGGAGGGAAAAAATTAGGGAATTTAACACCACCACCAGAATTCAGGGCTATGAAAGGACATTGAAGAAGTCCAGAAGGATTTAGTTATTGATTAAATTTATATGCCACCAATCTTGCTGTCCAAGGAAACTTCTTAAAGAAATCATAGATGGAGATTTATTTCCTGCTCATAGAACACTAAATTTTAAGATCAATAAATTTGACTTGTAATATAGTCCTGGCTTTTTTTAAACTTCACGACAGCCCCCTGAATTGACACCCCCCCCCCTTTATCCTTACAAGAAACTGCAGATTTGGCAGAGAGAGAAAAGGAGTCACTCCAGATTATGCAGGGAATTTCATGGCCAGTGAAGGATTAGAACCCGAGCCTCTTCAGACTAGATGAGCAATCTAACCATCATAATATATTGCTGACAGGCATGTAATTTTAAAAAATATATATGAAAGGAGCAAGTATTTCAACTGACAATCCATGCACTAGATGAAATAAACTTTGATTCATAAAATTTGATATGAGAATTAATTTATGAGTGAATTTATTCAGAAATGATAACATGTTTGGGAAGACCTCAAAGTTAAATGAAGAAATATTGACCAGGATACTTTCTCTTAACTTCTACCCCAGTTTCCCCAGTCTTATTCTGGTTGATGTGTACATCATATTATGGTCCAATGTGCATAATTACAGCTTCTCAGCCAAGCCATGCAGATAGTCCTCAACTTACAACAGTAAGGAGCCCAGAATTTCTGTGCTGAGTCACGATGATATTAAGTCAAGGGATTCACACACCTAATCTGATTTTAGTACATTTCTTGTGGCAGTTGTTAAGCAAACCTATTGTCCACAAATGGGTGGGGTGGTGTGGTTGGTTTTTTTTGCAGGAAGTACTGGTTTCTTGCAAAAAAAAAAATCAATTGTGGTTACGTGACTCCGAGACACTGCAAACAGCCGTAAATGCAGGTGGCAGGCCTAGTGCCGTAAATGTAATCGTGTGAATGAGGGGGAGGAGAGTTGCCGTCTGGGTTGTGAGTACCTTTGTGGGGGTCCATGATAATTTTAAACGGTCACTTAGTGAGGACTATCAGTAATCCATACGTCTATACCAGTGGTGGCCAACCTGTGGCACGGGTGCCAGAGGCGGCACTCAGAGCCCTCTCTGTGGGCACGGGTGCCATCGTCCCGGCACAGATTTCTTTACTAGAAAGCCAGAGGGACGCAGGGCTCCCGTCCCCCTCTCCATGTGCGCCGCGGGACATTTCTGACACCACCCACCCCTCTGCCCAGCAACCCAATGGGAGCGCTTCCTCCCTCCCCTGTTTGGTTGTTAAAGCGGGAGGCTCAAATGCGGCGCGGAGTCGGTGGCGAAGGTGAGAGAGGAGAGGAGATAGGCTGGAGGGGAGCATAGCTCACAGTGGGCCGCAGAAGATGGGGGAGGCCGCTGGGAGGCCTGTGACGAGCTCGTGTAGGCTGCTGCCGGGGCGGGGACGTATGAGGGGGTCACCGATGGCCACGGGTGTGTGTATCGTGTATTGCCGTGTTGGTACTTTGCGATAAAAAGTGGCAGTTTTGGGCACTCGCTCTCTAAAAGGTTCGCCAACACTTGTATAGACTCTATACAATTGTACTAAGCTATAATTCAGGGGTGTTCCAATCTTCTCTACATTAAGGCCTGTGGACTCTCGGCTTCCATGCTGCCTGGGGAATTCTGGGTATTGAAGTCCACAAGCCTTAATGTTGCCAACCCCTGCCAGAAATCCTGGTCTATAAATCCCAAAGCATCATGAGCTGAGTCGCGCCTGCTTCTTCTTTTACGAACCGTGGTGAGCTTCTCCAGGGCCAGGAAACGTTCGTCCCAGGCGGCTACCGACTTCTGAAAGCCCTCGTGTCGCTTGATCAGGTTTTCAACTTCGTCCACGTTGTCGCCCAGCTCAGTGGAGCGCACAATGGGCTCCTGGCTGGCAAGCCAAGCTTCCGCCATGCTGGCATCCCGCCCAAACATCAGCACTTCCATAACTGCAAAAAGGGAGCAAGACAGAGAGAGGATTCATCCCTTTTTTTTCTGGATCTTTGGTACAAGATCAGTGATCAACGTTTCAGTGATCAAACCAATCACCTCCCTGAATCTTGAACAAAGCAGATGCTTCATTAAACACTTAGCTTCTGAGAAGCCTGCTGGATTGGGGTTCCATTTTTAAAAGCCTTTGAGATCCGTAAGGGTTAGGGTACAAAGATTCAGAATTGTATGTTCAGCTGCAGTCAAGATTTAATCGTCATGCCTACAGGTGGCCCTTGACTTATGTGGCTGTTTAACGGAGGTTTCTGGGGACCCCCTTGGGGGTTCGTGGCAAGTTGCCGGGGGTGGGTGGGTCCGCTGACAGGTCAAGAAAAATTTGGAAAAAGTTAATAGACATGGATGGTCGATGAGTCGCGAGTTGAATTTGTGTGGAATGGGGTCTTCATGCAGCAACGACACGTTTTGGGGTCCGACGCTTGAAAGCTTTTGAAAAACTCTGCTTTAGTGAATCTGGCTTCCCCTCCTTGATTTTGCTTGTTGGAAAAGGGGATTCCGTGATCCCCAGGACACTGCAGTGGTCATAAATACGAGTCAGTTGCCCATTCCCACAAATTCAACTCATGACTCATCGACCGTTCAGGTCTATTAACTTTTCCCCAACTTTTCTTGACCTGTCTGCGGATCCCCCCAAGGGGTGCCCAGAAACCTCTGCACTAAACAACCACCTTATTAACAACAGTGGTGATTCAATTAGTGATTAGGGCAAGTCAGTTGCCTATGGTTATAAAGGTGAGAAACGGTCACAAGGCGCTTTTTTTCACAGTCTCGTTGTGACTTCGAAATCCAATGACGTACGGTCATACGGCCCACTGCCATCAGCCTCCTTCCAAATCGCATCAAACCCCTTCCGAACCCCAACCCCTCCCTTTTGCCTTCTCCCGCCATACCTATCTGCAACCAGTCCATCTTGTCTCGCCATTTATCGTTGATCTCCTTGCGTCGCTCCTGCAACTGAGATAATTTCTCCACAATCTGAGTGATAAAAAAAAAGATGGGGAAGGGGGAGGGGGAAGGAAGGACTTTAGCTGGCCAAATATTTAGCACAAGGACACCATGGATCACGAGCGGTGAGAGCTTCAAGACAACGCCGAAGGATGCTCGCGCGTTGCCTCTTGTTAATCTGCGAAGAAGCTCCCTGTTGCAGGAAGAAACAGAAACTAATTTGGATTGGGATTCAAGCAGTTCAGGGAGGGGAAAAATACCAATGGCTCCTCAGCGAAACGGCTGCATCTGATCTGCGCATTCAGAGGCATTGAGTACCTGTTGCTAAGGAACATTAGCAAGGGGAAGCTACTGCGTGGACTGGGCAAACAGGCTGTTTTGCACTCTCAACTTGCATATGGCAATAAATGTATCTCATGATTGTAACCATTGTTTGTCAATTATAGCCTTATGATTGTAAGCCACAGTTTGCCAATTGTAGCCTGTATGTAAGTATTGAGTGTATACACCAGAGACGAAATTCCTTTGTGCGTCCAGACACAGTTGGCCAATAAATAAATTCTGTTATCTATCTATTCTATTATAGGGGGCCTTCAGGTTAGCAACTATTGAAGAACAGAATGTCGGATTATAGTGTCCACCGTCCCGTTAGCTTATGCAGCAAAAGAAACTCCCGGGACATTATTTTACCAAGAGTACAGGTATTATTTTACCTCAACGTACGGCCACAATTGAGGCCCACACTTCTGTGGTTAAGTGAGACATTTGCTAAGTGAGTTTTTGCCTCATTTTACGACCTTTCTTCCCGCAGTTGTTAAGTGAATCTTTGCAGTGGATACATTAGTCACTTGGTTGTTAAAGGGATCTAGTTTCCCCATGGACTTTGCTTGTCAGGTCACAAAAAGGGGATCACGTGACCCTGGGACACGGCAACCATCATAAGTACCGTATTTCCCTGAAAATAAGCCCTAACCAGAAAATAAGCTCTAATGCATCTTTTGAAGCAAAAATCAATATAAGACTCGGCCTGATTTTCAGGGAAACATGGTACGAACCAAGCATCTGAATTTCGATCACATGATCATGGGGATGCTAGAAGGGTGGGAAACGGTCCTAAGTCCTTTTTTTCAGTGCCCTTGAAACTTTGAACGGTCAGTAAATGAACTGTTGTAAGTCAAGGACTACCCGTATAACTTGACTGATAATTCCACACAGGCACAGAAGGAGGAAAGCCAGTTCTGACGTTTTTGTTCCCAAAGTAGCGTGGGTAAAGTCCGCTTTTCTCCCCTGGGTCCACCAATGGAATTAATTGTTCACCAATTAATTCCATTCCATTTGTTTTGGGAAATGATCGGAGTCCGTTGGGACTTTCCCGTCTTTCGAGCTTGGGCACTAGGACCTTGCCAGACAAAAAGTGGACTCTTGCATCCCACAACTCGCTCCCAAGCCTCCCTTTGCGTTCCAAATCTACTCCCCACTTCCTGTTTCTGCTGTCTACTCGCCAGCGGGGTGTGTGTCAAGCCCGACATGGCATATCGTTCAGTGAGCGTGGCCTTTCCTGTTTTGTGATAGATTCCACTTTCTTTGTCTCCAGAGGGACTTAGGTTTGATACTCAACTTCTCCATGTAAGGTTGTGAAAATTCAAGCAGAGGCTGTTGTTTTAGGGTTCTGATATGGCTAAAGAGAAAACCGTCCACGTCTAACCGTTTTGTCCAGCGCTGAGACGGTGATCGGCCCAGGCTATTGGTTCTTTGGGATTCAAGCTTTATTATTAGCTAAAAGCGTCAAGATTGAAAAGTCTAACATAAAAAGCACGCATATCAAGCAAGGTTGCCAGGAGCTCCTTAATGAGGACAGCTGAGATGCCCCAATGGGTGGCTAATTTTTCAACAATAGCGTCTAGGTTCTGTTGTAGATGGTCCTAACAAACAATGCCGGCTCCAAGGTTTTTTTTATCGAAACTTGGCACCACGATTTCATGGTGAGGAAACAACTTGACTCCAGAAGTTGTGAATGCTCCAACACGGGAGGTTTTTAAGAAGAGATTGGACAATTATTTTTCTGAAATGGTAAAAGCTTCCTGCCTGAGCATGGGGGTGGACTAGAAGACCTCCAAGGTCCCTTCCAACTGTTTTCTATTCCATTCCATTCCATTCTATTCCATTATTATTATTATTATTATCAGTGCCAGGCGATGATGTCACAGTGCATGCTCAGAAGAGAGCAGTGGCGCCGGGCGATGATGTCACAAGCCACGACTCATTCGCTGCAACTCGTCTAGGCACTCTGTGCCTAAAAGGCTAGCCACCCCTGGTATAGGGTTTCCTGTCTGAGCGGGGGGCTGGACTAGAAGACCTCCAAGGTCCCTTCCAACTCTGTTATTCTCTGTTGATTGGCTGGTATATGGATCTGGGAATACAAAGTCTGAGGCTTTCCCAGCAGGAAAAGCTTTGAAGCTGTGTGAAGATCCGCCACCCTCTTTCTCTTTTGTGCAGCAAGCAAGAGTGGGAAACAAGCAGGTCAGCTCAGAATGAGCTCTCCCCTTCTGGACTTCTCTTAATAGGAAAGGGAAATCAAGATATGTCACTAACTCCTCGCAATAACAACGGCCTTCCGCACGGCCACTACACGAACCTTCGTGGAAGCATAGTGCCCCTTAGCCAGCAAGTCATCCCCCATCGCTATGCAGGCGTTGAAGCTGTCCGTCCGGGCCTCCATCTCGGCCTTGATCCCTTGGTGGTTCTTGATGACCAGGTCGGCGGCTGACACATCCCTGTATGAGGTGCAAAAGGGGGAAAAAATCGGACACCTGTCTCTGCTCTGGCAAAGGGACAGAAGACAGAAGGGAAAGCAAGCCCCCCTCCCAGTTCCCCCCACCCCGATATCAGGTCAACGTCTGCCCATGTCATGCTTGGAGCCTTGTAAAGAAGGTGGCCGAAGACATCGAGGAAATCTGCAGCACTGGCAAACTGGAGCAAGGGGGATGAATTGTACTCGATAATGTGATGTCACGACGAATGCACTTTACGATTATGAATGTATTTTAGGATTGTAATCCCCACTTGTAGCCTGTATGTAAGTATGGAGCACGTACACCAGAAATGTGGCCAATAAAAAATTCTAACGTTCTTAAATTGAATTGCAAACTTGGGAGAAAGGTAACACAGGGGTCTCTCTCTTTCTACACCCTCCTCTCTTTATACATTTCTCCCTTAAATCAGTTCAGGCAGCCCTGGGCTTAGAACTATTCATTCAGATGCCTGGTCAAAGATGCAAAGAGCCCAGGTGGTCCTCAACTTGCGACCGTTCATTTCGTGACCATTCAAAGTTACAACGGCACTGAAAAAATGACTTCACACTGGTTTTTCACACTTGTGACCATTGCAGCACTCCCACAGTCACGTGATTTACATTCGGATGCTTTGGCACCTGACTCATATTTACGACAGTATCAGTGTCCCCTTTTGCAACCTCCGGACGAGCAAAATCAACGGGGAAGCCAGATTCCCTTCACAACCCGTGTGACTCATTTAACAACTGCCGTGATTCACAAAGCTCCTGTCACAAATCTCTCACTTTGCAACTAAGAGCTCAGTGGCGGTCATAAGTCAAGGACTACCTGCCCTGAAAAGTGACCCATGAACATTCCATGCCCTTACGACTGGGGCAGCGTCCCTACAGTCACACGATCAAAATTGGGGCGCTTGGCAACCGGCATGGATTTAACGACAGACGTAGTGCCCCCCCACTCCATTCGTGGGGGTAAAGTGGTTGCCCTCTGCAACCTTCCCAGCTGGCTTATGACCCCCCCCCAAAAAAAGATCAACCAGAAAAGCCAGATTTGCTGAAAGCCTGGGTAATTCACTAACGAACGGGCGAAATCCTGGTTCCAATTTTGGCCATTAAGTCGAAGGCTGGCATGTACCGGAATCTAACCTCTCCCCGACCGCACACTACCTGGGCTTCTCCTGGGCGTCTATCTGGAGGTTGATGCCATCCATCCAGAGCAGAAGGTCCCGCACCATGCCGAAAAAGCGGAATTTGTCCACGGTGTCCACAAGGAGCTGGCGTCGGTCGCTGCTGCTGCTGAGGAGGTCAGACCAGGCCTCGCTGACCCACTGCTCGTGCTTCCGGATGTCGTCAGCCTTTTCCCCGGCGTAGGCTTTCTGCAACCGTGCTGCGTCGTCCTGCACCTGTTTTACCTGTGAACAACCATGGGGTGGGGGTGTGTGTGGAGGAAGCAAGAGAAGGGAAAGCTCAGTACCCATCCGCAGCTTTGCATGTTCCTCCCAAGCGTGGACAGGCGGCTCCTAAAACTACTACAAATTGAAAAGATGTTTGGGCCCTGTACAGGCAGTCCTCGACTAACAGCCATAATCCAGTCCATAATTTCTGTTACTCTGTGAGACAGCTGCAAATGGGGTTTTGCCCCATTTTACGACCTTTCTGGCCACAGCTCAGCGCAGTCGTTAAACTAGCAACGTGGTCGCTAAATGAATCTGGCTTCCCCACTGACTTTGCTTGTTGCAAAAGGAGATGACGGGACTTCGGGATACGGCAACCGTCCTGAGTGCTAAAAAAGGGCCATAAGTCACTTTATGCAGTCCTGTTGTAACTTCGAACGGTCACTTAGCCAACTGTTGTATGTCGAGGACTACCTGTACCACAGTTGTTAAATGAATCAGTGTGGTGGTTAAGTGAGTCACACGGTTGTTAAGTGAATCTTGCTTCCCCATGGACTTTGCCTGTTGGAGGGTCGCAACACTGTGACTGTCATAAGGAGTCAGTCAACAAAGGTCTGAATTTTGACCACATGGACATGGGGGGGGGTCATAAGTGTGAAAAATGGCCACGTCACTTTTTTCAGTGCTGCTGTAACTTCAAACGGACACTAAATAAACGGTCGTAAATCGAAGACGACCTGTAATTCGGGCTCTCCGATCGTTGCATTTTGAGCCTGGTTTCGTTGGGCCTGGTGCAGTCGGGTGTATGGCCGGGGGGGAGGTGGGAGGATTCACTGTCAGAACTTCGAATCCAGGTCATAAATAACCCCCCAAGTAGGTCTGTCGGAACTCTGAATGGCCGCTAAGTGACCGGTCGTAGGCCGAGGATCGCCCGTACTTTGCTTTTCCCACTTGGTTGGACCATTTCTGAATCTTATCTGTCCTGCCACACAAACCTGAGCGCTCAGGGCCTGAATGTCATGTTCGTAGGCCGTGTGCATCCGCTGCATGGCTTCAGCCGTGTTGAGGTCCCGCCCTGCTTCCTCCGGGAGCTGCTTCTGTTTGTTCTGGACCTGGCTGAGGGTCTCTCGAGCATCATGGTAAAAGCGGTGTAACTCATAGGACGCGGCCAGCATCTGGCTTCTAGTGTCAATGAGCTCCAGGAGATCTGCCCAGGCCTCATTCAAGCTGTCCTTCCACTCCGCAATAGTGGCATTCTCGGAGTGGCCAGTGGAGATCATGTCGTCCGCCATCCGGTTGACACCGTCCACCCTCTCTTGGCCAATGGTGCTGGTGTCACGGGAGAATTCCCGGAACTTGTCCCGCAGCATCTGTAGTGAAGGATGGATGAGGCAGAGTATAAAGGACATAGTGGTTTAAAGCCACCCAGATTAGAAACAGTTGAAAGGAGGAGAGGGGGGAGAATGGAAGAGGAAGTACTTCTGTTTAAAGAACAAGGAAGCAGATCAAGGGAAATACCTGTCCCCTCCAATTGTAAGGACTTCATCTCCCAGAATTCCATAACCAGCCTGGACACAGCAAATACCTTTGGGAGTTGAAGCCTATGTATCTAGAGCGGTGTTTCTCAACCTGGTCAACTCTAAGTTGGGTAGACTTCAACATGCTGGCTGAGGAATTATGGGAGTTGAAGTCCACCCATTGTAAAGCTACTTAGATTAAGAAATACTGTTCCAGAGTATGGTAAACTTGGAATAGACATTATTGAGATAGCAGGTCGTCCTATAGTATAAGGTACGAGTAAGCTGCTACTTTGCAATTTGAGGCGGTGTTTGGGGGCATACTTTTAATTTTTGTAGGCATCGGAACGAGATTTGAAGAGTCTCGTCCTGCAACTTCAGATGTCTCAGTGTGAGACTCACCGTAACGTGTTCGTAATCCTGCCCAAGCTCGTGGGAGGCCGCCACCACCTCCCGTTCGGAGATCCACTGCTCTAGGTCATCCACGTCTCGCTTCAGCTGGCAGAGACGGAGGTGCTCCTGCAGTTTGGCCCGACGCTCCTCGGCAAGGTCCTTCAGGCTGGCATAGAGCTTGTCCACCTGACCTTGCCGAAGATTGATCCGCTCGCTGAAAGAGTAGAGTAGAATATAGAAATAGAAATATAGAGCAAAAGAATAGAATATAGAAAGAATATAGAAAAAGAATAGAATATAGAAATAGAATAGAGTAGAATAGAATAAAAAAGAATATAGAAAAGGAAAAGAATATAAAAAAAGAACAGGAACAGGAACAAAAAGAAAAGAATAGGAATAAAATATTTTTTATTGGTTAAGTATGATTAGACACAAAGAATTTGTCTTCGGTGCATAAGTCAAGGAAAAAGGAATGAGGCATTTTTAATGAATTGAAGTTAATACATAAGCAGCCTTCAACTTCAACCACAGCAAACTAGTTTTATAATGTTTTATAAAGTTTATATAAGTTATGGAAAGAAAAGGGCCTTGTCTAACCACACTTACTTCTCAGGATGGCCGTTATTCACCATGTCCCGGCTCTGCACAGAGAGTTGGTGGATGGTCTGGGCATAATCTTCCAGAGCCTGCTCCATCCCCAAGTGTTTCTTGACCATGGCCTGAGCAATGAGCTCATCCTGGGGAAAAGAGAAAACACAGCGCTGTTTTTTCTACAGTGGGGGGGATGTAAGTAGAAGCTTATGCAGCAAGATAAACAGTGGAGTATGGGGCATTATTTGCCAAAACAGGATTAAATCTTGAAACAGGCTATTCCACCCCAGCATTGGTGATCAAGAGTATTCTACGACAGAATGTCCTTTCTCTTGCCATAAAACGTATTTTTAACTTTATAAGTTTGGTTTAAACATCTAGTTTTGTTTAAACATCTTCTGTGCTACTTTGTAGGTATAAGCTCAACGGTGGTGACTCTCGAACACATAACCAGCTTTCAACCATCTGGATTTGGAAGAAAAACACGAGTCCCACCACTGAAGGATCACTAACCAGAGGCTGATCTCAAGTAAGAGAGAGGAGTTAAGTACGGCTCTCCCCAAACTTAATTCCTTTATCCGTTCCGGTTTTTCAGGATGTTATTAGGAATGCACAGATCAGGTACGTTATTATTTTTTATTACGAACGAAGGTGAAAATATGTGTCCTTGGGTAATGTTGCAGGATCCAACCTGGGTCGGTCTCACTGGGACCGGAGGTTTTGTCTTCCGAGCTTTCGGACTGGTGCTGGAGCCCGTCTTCAGGGAATTTCTCTCTAGCAGATTGTGTGCTGTTTTGTGTGTGGCATCTATAGGGCCTGTTGTGGGGGGCTTTTTAGATATTGATTGGGGTGTGTTGATGACTGGCTTTTAAGTCGTTAGCTGTCTTTTGCTTGTGTTGCCCAGCCCTTGCCTTCTATGTCCTTGATAGCCTGGTGGTAAATGAGCACTCCTAATGATTGACAAGGGGTCTGTTTCCCAGGCTTCAATCGCCTCCCTGGCTGTTTCTGTGCCTGCTCGTCCAACAATCTTGGTATCTGCAAAGTTGATTGTGTGCCCTTGTTCATTGCAGTGTTATGAGTTCGGGTCTCCTCCTCTGACCACTTGCTTGTCTTCTTGCAATCTAATGGTCAGCTTCCTGACTCCCCATCGCCACCACTCAGAACACAGAATAACAGAGTTGGGAGGGACCTTGGAGGTTTTCTAGTCCAACCCTCTGCTCAAGCAGGAAACTACGAGGAACGTCCTTGTGCAAATCCTTAAGCATTTCTATGAACTGAAGAAATACCAAGTTAACTGGGTGAAAGTTCCTCTTGATAAAGCAAGTAGGGACAGAGGGCAGCAAGCGGTGGGAAGGGCATTTGAGTGACAGATGCAGAAGGGGAAGGAAATACCATATAAGGAGGGGTTCAGACAAAGGAAGGTTGTGGTGCCAAGGGCAAAAGGAAGCCTTGGGCTAGGATGAGGGCGTGGCAGTGGAAAAACCTACCAGAGTTGAACTTGTAATTTATGGTTTCGGGTCAAGGTGTATAAAAGGTTGCTTGAACTCTCCTTGGCGGGCCACTTCCTCTGAACGCTGCCACTAGAGGATTTCTGGTCACTCACTTCTTGCTTGATCAAGAGTTTTTTTTTAATTTTTCTCCAACCTCGTCTCAAGAGTCTTATTGAACCCACAACACTCAGGTATTTCTGAGAAGGTTTCCTAGATACTGGAAGGAAGGAACATAACAAAACCCTATGCCATTCTGGATAAACGGAGGTCCAGTCTCTTCTTGAAAAATCTCCAGTGATGGAGCAGCCACCGTTCCTAAAGTCAAGCTGTTCCACTGGTTATAATTCTAGGTTGGGTCTCTGATGAGCTTCCACCTGCTACTTCTTCTCCTGCCCTTCTTCTCCAAGAGTCTCTTCTCTTCTCTTCTCTTCTCTTCTCTTCTCTTCTCTTCTCTTCTCCAAGCACCATAGAATTAACTGGGATAACTTTTCTACTTTTTCAAATGTTTTTTTTAAAGAGTTATAGGCAATCTTCACTTTATAACCATCGTAAAACCTGCCCATTATGTCCTAAGTTGTGACAGTTAAAAAGAAGATCATCATGTGATTGAACTGATATGCTGGCCTTTTTTTTTTGCAGTGGTTGCTAAGCAAATCCATTGTTCACTATAGGACTTTTTTGCCCAAAGCCATCAGTAAATGCTAGTTTTTGGCAAAAATGTCATAAATCACAGTTATATGACCGCAGGATATTACAAAGGGTCATAAAAGGCAAATAGGTTGTCAGCACGCCTAATGTGGTCATATGACTGTGAGGGCCAGGGTGGTTGTCAGAAATGTGGAACTGGGATCTAAAAAACTTTTAGGGAGTCTGTTGGAATTTCAGTCACTAAGTGACTGGTCGTAAGTTGAGGACTACCTATTTGTATGTATGTATGTATGCATATATCTATATTTATCAGCCGCCCATCTTACCACAGGGTAACTCTGGGTGGCTTACAGTCATAAAAATGTACATATACATATACATAAAAACATAAACAAATTAAAGCCAAACATTCAACTATAAATTATAAACTATACAGGTAGTCCTTGACTTAGCTGAGTCCAAGATTTCTGTGGCTAAGCGAGACAGTTGTCAAGTGTGCGTTATCAGATTTTACAAACTTCCTTGCCACAGTCTTTAAGTGAATCACAGCATTTGTTAGTCGCACGGTTGTTAACCGGACCTTCCCCTTCCCCCATTGACTTTGCTTGCCAAAAGGTCTCAAAAGGGGAAATCCTGTGACCCCCTGGGGCCACTGCAATGGTCATAAATGTGAACCAGTTGCCGAGCATTCAAATTTAGATCACGTGGCCATGGGGATGTTGCCACGGTCGTGACACGTGTGACAATCAGCCCTAAGTCCCTTTCTTTCGGTGCCGTTGTAATTTCAAACGGTGACTAAACGAACGGCTGTAAGTCGAGGGCTCCCTGCGGTGTCGCTGAAGGAAGCAAGCAACCCTCATTCAAAGTTTGCAGACTCACTTTTGCCTTCTCCTCCGAGATCATGTGCAGCTCCTGCTCGCCCATCCAGGCCTCGGCTTCGGCAGCGTCGAAGTAAAACTGCTGCGCCATCTGTGCTTTCTCCAGCCGCCCACGCCGCTGGTCCACCTGGTCCTGCAGCTCCCTCCATATCTCCTCTAGCGTTTCGACCTGACCCTGCAGCTCTGCCTCCAGGCCGCTGCACGCCAGCCCCTGCCACCTCCCCAGGATGTCGTTGATGCGGGGCTGGTGTCCTTGGATCTCCTTCTGCAGAGTCTAAGAGAGGGTCCAGGAGAAAGAATTAGCCAAAGAACAGCGACCCCCCCCCCCAAAAAAAAAACCACAACCACAATCGAACCCAAACACTTGGTTGCTAAGCACGATTTTTTTGTTCGGGGCACTTTTGACCCCCATTTTACGTCCTTTCTGGTCCAAGTTGTTACATCACTGCAGTTCTGGAGTGAGTCAGCCAGTTGGGAAGTGAACATGGCTTCCAAGTTGACTGGGGTTGTCAAGAAGGTCACCAAAGGGGATCGCGTGACCCTGGGACACAGCGACCGCCATAAATAGTAACGAACTCATAACAACTTTCGAAGGTTGCTCTGACCTGATTCTTCTTGATCAGCAGCTGGACGGTAGGTAGATCCTTGCCATGATCAGTGGAAATGGCCATTGGCATCCTCTCCTTCACCCATAACTGCAGGACGAGAACAGAGGTCGAAACTGAGAAAAATCCAAGTAATTCTGCAGGAAAACTCCTACTTTTGATTGGTCTCCTCTTGGGGAGGGGCGGGGCGGGGGGGCAGAGGGGCAATCTTACTTAACTTGCAAGGTTATATCCCAGTGATGGCGAACCTATGGCACACGTGCCACAGTGGGCACACAGAGGCTTTTCTGCTGGCATGCGAGCCAAGTCGCCTCAGCATCTCTCCAGAGCTGAGCATGCTCAGAAAGAGAATGGCGGCACCAGCCGATGACGTCACGAGCTGCAATTCATTAGTTGTGACTCATCCAGGCACTCGGTGGCTACAAGGTTAGCCATCACTGTTATATCCCATCCTATTTTTCTTTTTTAAAAAAGCTTCCTTGGAACTTGTTCTCCTGCACTGTTTTGCACAGCATCCCGATATACTCTAATTGCCCCACTTCTGGCTAGTAAAACAGGATATAACCACCAGCAGCACAAGCAATTCTTACTTTCTGATATTCATCCTGAAATAACATGTAAGATTGCCATTTTCTGTCCAGTGGGATACATAATTAGACGAAGAATAATTAAGAGCAATTGGAGCCTGTTTGAGTATGGAATGGTTTTGCCCACTGGACTTTTTAAATTTAATGTCAGCCACCTTCCTCGGATTTGTCAGGGCCTCTGTAATTCTAGATTTCAGGCTACTTTTAACCAATAAGAAAGAAGCTTTTTTTGAAGCGTATGTTTCTACATATCGCTCCTCCTTTTTGATTTTTGAATGTTCTGGATCATTGGAATCTAATTTTTTTTCCTGTTTTCTTTCTACCAATGAAATAATCTAAATAAAGTTATTTGATTCGAAAAACACTTCCTTTTCGTAAAATCGGTGGGCATCGGCCTCTTTTCCCTTCCTCTTCCAAGTCAACTCACAATTTCATCCTCCAGGTCGCGGTTGAACTGGTGCTCCTCTTTGGAGGCCAGCAGCTTCGTGCAGCGTTCCTGCAGCGGTGCCCTCAGCTCGGTAAATTTGCCCTCCACCGACCTCAATTTCCCATCCACTTCCACCGTGTTGGAATCCTCCTGGCTGAGGGCCAACGCCTGAGCCTTCAGCCCTTCCACCTCTTTCTCTCGCAAGTCCATCTGGTTCTCCAGCAACTGGAGGCGAGAAGGAAGCAAAACGATCAAAATTCGCAACTCCATCTGCGAGTCCATGCAATCGTCCACTAAATGCCCTTTTTTAAAAAAAGTCTTTTTTCTTTCTTACAGTAGCAATAATTCCACAGGGGGCTGCCCCCTTGAAGAAAATTTGGAAACCTCAGCTGGTTCAGAATGCAGCAGCCCGAACACTTTTGCACAACCCTAGAATTGTGAATGTGCTGCCTCTATTGCGGGAACTGTACTGGCTGCCAGTCTGCATCCGAGTACATTTCTTCCCCCATGTCATCAACCTGCTAAATAACTAACTTGCACAACACTCTTAAATTATCTAGTAGGAATACGTCATTATTACCATCACATCTTTCCTATCACCTATTCTCCTAATTGTATGACAATTAACTTGTTGCTTACAATATAAAATAGTTGCTGATTTATTTTGACTTGTAGAGTGATTATTAGAATCCTACAACTGTTCTAAACCTATCACAAAAATGCACCATATCACAAAAACGTATCGAATGGTATGAGGAAGATGTTTTTTGACATGTTGGTTGTACTTTATAACATGATGACATGATGAATGTACTTTATGATTGTGATTGTATTCATAATTAAGATTGCGGTTTGTCTATTTCAGCTTATATGTACACGACAAGATGAATGCACTTTATGATTATGACTGTATCTTATGCTTATGTAATTTATGATTATGAAACCATCTTATGATTGTAATCACACTTTGTTTATTGTATTAATGTAGGTATAGAGCATGTACACCGGAGACAGATTCCTTGTGTGTCCCAACACACTTGGCCAATAAGTTCGAATTCTGAATAAGGTGCGGGTGATCACCTTTAAAGGGGGATGTCCCAGGTCCCTTCCAACTTATTCAGAAGGGTTTGGAGAGCTGATTTCTCTTGACCAAAATACTGATACCATCATGTCCTTGCCATAATGCAAAA
Organism: Pareas carinatus; assembly: GCA_032468095.1. Classification (NCBI taxonomy): domain Eukaryota; kingdom Metazoa; phylum Chordata; class Lepidosauria; order Squamata; family Pareidae; genus Pareas; species Pareas carinatus. Next base: position 68,870 of record JANHFO010001895.1, on the reverse strand, counting down.
TATAGTTTGTTTACCTGCTGTTTCTTGAGCAAAATGTTGACGCTGGTCAGGTCCTTGCCGTAGTCATCGGACAGTAGCTGAGCCTGCAAGCCGCTGAGCCACACCTCCAAGGCCGAACAGCTCTGGGTGAAGAGCTCGGCCCGATTGGCATCAAAGAGGCATTGTGCCTTGCTCTGGGTGCTGGATTCCAATTCTTGCCACAGTTTCTGAAGTTCATCCAGCTTGGCTCTCACCACGGGCTCCAGTTCAGGCTTCTCGGCCACCAGCTGCTCCCCTTCCTGCCAAAAGGGAGACATGGGAAGAGAGAAGGTTTCAGAGATGTCTTCCAAAAATGAAGAAGGGCAAGCGAAAGAAGAAAGGCAAGCCAAGCCAACAGCAACGGGCGTCTTCCACGATTGAACCTACCTTTTGGATCTTCTCAAGCCAGCCCTTGTTGGAGGCCAACTCTGCCATGAAGGCCTGGTGCTTCTGCCACTTGGTGTGGAGGTTTCGGGCTTCGTCGTAGGACATGTCCTGAGCCGAGAGCATCTTTTCGTTGATCCACAGGGTGAGCTGGAGGAGAGTCAGAGCGAGGCTTAAAGCGTGAACTTAACCCGGGAAAGCTAGATTCCAAATTTAGGACTGGGGAATCTCTTCCTTAAAATTAGAATATTTGTAGCTCGGGGTTGAAATGAATGCTTCTTGGCGCTCTCTGAGCTCGGTTATTTTATTGCAGATGCTTTATTACTCAAACTAGGTAACATGTTTGGGTAATAGAATGTTTGCAAGAAAGCAACCAAGTTCAGAGAGTACCAAAGACCCCTAATCTTCCCCTCTGTTCACATCTTGACTGCGAAGGTAGTTGGGGGATACAGGAACCCAAGAAATCTTCAAACTGACATAAGGAACTAAGATGGATTCTGATGGAATTGCTTGCCACTCGCTGTACTTTTCTGATAGACATACAGATCGGCCCCGACTTACAACCACAACTGGGACCAGAATTTCTGCTGCTAAGCAAGGCAGTTGCTATCGTATTTTTCGCACCATAAGACACAGGGCGCCCCGAGGCACCCCACGGTTGTGCGGAAATCAATCCGCGGGACACCGGGAACGCTCCAGTTCAGCCTGCAGGGCGATCCTTCAGCTTTGGAGCGTCCGGCGGAGCGATTTCTGGGTGCACGGAGACTGCTTCGCCCTGAAGGATCGCCCTGCAGGCTAAACTGGAGCGTTTCCGGCGCCCCGTGGAGCGATCTCCCACACTTTTTGGAAGTATTCGCTCCATAAGACGCATACACTTTCCCCCCGCCCTTTTTTGGGGGGGGAAAGTGCATCTTATGGTGCGAAAAATACGGTACTTTATTTATTAAATCTATGTGCCACTCGTCTCCCTAGCCAAAGCGACTCTGGGCAGAGTTCTCTCGTTAAGTGAGTCATGACCAATTTTATGACTTTTCTCTTACCCTGGTTGTTAAGTGAACCACTGCCATTGTAAAGCAAATCTTATGGTTGTTAAGCCAACGGGCTTCCCCCCCTCCCAAATTTGCTTGGCGGACATTAGCTGGGAAGGTCACAAATGAGGATCACACAGCCCTAGGACGCCGCAATCATCATAAACAGATGCTGGTTGTCTATTGTGTGTAGGTAGATATAGAGTATATACACCAGAGACAAATTCCTTGGGTGTCCAGACACGCTTGGCAAAATGAATTCTGATTCTGGTTGACAAGAGCCTGAATTTAGATCAGGCAACCGTGCAGATGCTACAAGGGGTTGCAAGCGCGAGGACCGTTTCTAAGCCACTTTCGTCAGTGCCACTGTGGCTTCAAAGGGTCGCTAAAAGCGTGGTTCTAAGTTGAGGACTTGCTGTATGCAGAAACTGGGTTCTGGTTTCCATCTTCCTTTCCCCGAAAACCTTGGGGGTCCTATGCCACCTAGCAACTTGTCCCTGCTTCCACTTCACCTAGTAAATTGCCTCCCAGTTACTCTCAGCCCCAAACCTCCCAGCCAAGCACCGAGCCACCCTCACCTCTTGACAATCTTGCAGGAAATGTTGAAGGACTCGATTATCCCGGAGCCGGGCCAGGAGATCTTGCGCTGCTTCTTGATTTTTCCTGTGTCTGAACGCAAGCAGGACGAAGGAAAAGCAGAAAGGAAGACACAGGCGTGAGTTAATCATAGACTGTCCCCCAGGGATAATCCCAACCGAGCAGCAAGAGGAGGGAGAATGATTCCTTATTAATATTTGAAGACATTGATCCCCATGCACTTGCATCCTG
>JANHFO010001895.1:41808-59384 GCA_032468095.1 Pareas carinatus | reverse complement strand
ATCTATCTATCTATCTATCTATCTATCTATCTATCTATCTATCTATCTATCTATCTATCCATCCATCCATCCATCCACCTCCATTTATCCATCCATCCATCCATCCACTTTTTACCCTGATTATCTCACCTGAGTGACTCTGGGCTATACATCAATAAAAAGTAAGAGATTCTGTGAAAACTCAACCAAGGAGCTTGGTGTTCAGAGCTACAGAGAACGAGAGCCAGCCTTCTGAAACCAAATAATCTAGTTTGGTTTACAATTCATTCCCGTGGATAACAGCCCTGGGGCAGTGAGAAATATTGAGAGATGAATTCCTAATGCAGGGGTGTCCAACCTTGGCAACTTTAAAATCTTGTGGTCTTCAACTCCCAGAATTCCATAGCCAGCCATGCTGGGAGTTGAAGTCTACAAGTCTTTAAAGTTGCCAAGGTTGTTGGCAACTTTCTATTCGTTGGCAGTAAACGGCAACAGTTGTTTGCAGCTGTCCTATTTGTCGGCAGTAAAGTGCAAAGCTTGGATTGCGATTATGTATGCCTTTTAATTTTAATATTGTTTGACTAAGGGTTCACACCTTCTCCGGGAGTGGCAAAACGTTGAGCGGCAGCACTGATGGCTTTCACTCGTTCGGCCTGGGCAGCAATGTCGGCTTCCACCAGAGAGTGGATCTGAAGCAGGTCCTCCACGCCATGCAAATGTTTCCCAAAATCCTGAGACTGGAGGCGGCCCTACAAAAAAAACACTTCAATGAGTCAGATAGATGTTGGAAGTGCAAAAATAATACAGGTACGTACTATCATATGTGGTGGACGTGCACATATGCTGAAAAACACTGGAAAAGAATACAGGAGTGGTTATCAGAAATGACGAGAATACAGATAAATTTTAAACCTGAGTTGTTTTTGTTAGGTATTGTACCAGAAGAATTTAATAAGCACTATTTATATTTGACTGTACACGTACTGACCGCAGCTAGGATTGTTTTTGCACAAAATGGGAAGAATGAAGAAACAATCCAGGATGAAGAAATAACTGGAAAATTTTTTAGAATGGGTAGAAATGGACAGACTGACTTTGATGCTGAAAGACAAAGAAGAATCGGTACCCTTCAAAACACGGAATCGTTTTTATGGATGGTTGGACAGGAGATGGAAGGAGTAGGCATGAAATTGACTGATAAGATTGATAAGTATTGATGAAAGGTATATAAAAATGTATACCCAGTTGGTTGAAGTTGATAGAAATATTTAATCGGGTGGTTTCTTTTCTATTTTTGTTAAAAAATGAATAAAATTCTTTGAAAAAAAAAGAGAAAACACTTCAATGGGTGAGAGAATATCTCTCGATATATATTATGCGTCTCTGGACATATTTTCAGTGTATATGCAAAAGACTTCTGCGTCTGTTGGGTATAGGCAGTCCTTGACTTACAATACCACGGCACTGAAAAAAAGTGACCTATGACCCTTTTACATACAACCGTCCCAGCATCCCCAGAGTCACATGATCAGAATTCAGATGCTTGGCAATTGACTCGTATTTATGACGGTTGCGGTATCCGAGGCTCATGGGGTCACCATTTGCGACTTTCTGATCAAACAAATCTCGATGGGGAAGCCAGATTTACTTAACTTAACTTAACAACTGCAGTGATTCACTTAACAACTCTGGCAAGAAAGGTCCTAAAATGGGGCAAAATTCACTTTGACAGCTGTCTCACTTAGCAACAGAACTTTTGGGTTGAATTGTGGTCATTAAGTCAAGGACTACTTTATATTGGTAAATCCCTGAACTGGATTAAATTGCAGCAAACAAATTCTTGTCTGTGGTGGTCGGCTTTTTTTTTTTTAACCCAAATGGAAATGGCTGATGACTATTCCTCAAGGACTGTCCCTGGACCTTCTCCTCCTCCATCCTTCCAACCATGATCCATCGATCTCCTGGCCTGCTTACCTTCATTTCTTCCAGCCAATCCATGAGGTAGGTCAGGTCCTGAAGCATCTTCTGCAGCTCAAAATGCAGCAGGAGGCGTTCGCGACGCACGGCCACCAGTTCCCGGAGGTAGTCCCAGAGCCGCACCACGTTATTCTTGCGCGCCAGCACCCGCTTGATGTCGTGGTAGCCCTCTGCCTCCAACTCATCGGCCACGGCATTCACAGCTGTCACACGCTCGTTGTAGGCCACGATATCCGTCTCGATGGCTTCGTGTTTGCGTACGGCAGCCTCCACGGCTGAAATATCTGAGCCAAAGTTATCCTGCAGGTTGGACAGGCAGGGGTGGGGGGAGAGAAATGGGGTATCATCCTCCAGGGAAGGTATTCATTTATTTATATTCCGCCTTTATTGTTTTTATGAATAACGCATGGCAGTAAATATATCTAATACCTTCCTTCTTCTATTTTCCCCATAAGAACAACCCTGTGAGGTGGGTTGGACTCGGAGGGAGTGACTGGCTCAGTGCCACCCATGTGCCTTTCACGCCTAAGGCGGGGCTAGAACTCACTGTCTCCTGGTGATTGGCCCAAAGTCACTGTCAGTTTTCATGCCTAAGGCCGGACAAGAATTCACAATCTCCTGGTGATTGGGTCCAAGTCACTCAGTTGACTTTTGTTCCTAAAGCAGGACTAGAACTCACAGTCTCCTGGTTTCTAAGCCAGCACCCTAACCACTAGATCAATCTGGCTCTCTGACTGTCCGTCCTACATTCAACTACATCAATAGTCGGATATGGGAGAACAAGATCAATAATCAGGATGCTATGTGAGAGATGAGTTAGAGTTGGGAAGTGGTAAAATCATTTGGTGGCCTTCTGTGAAAGAGAAGGAACGTTTAATGTAAGTGACACCCCATGTCTACAAACAAGGTTTGTTGTGCTTTACGGAACTGCTTTGTCTTTCTGGCCACCGAAATGTCAAAGAATATCAAGGATCAACCAAGGAATTTCGCCGCCTGGGGTAAAGAACATGATGGCAATCCTCTTCATTCTATACTACAGAAAACATTTAAGATACACAATGCAATTTCACTTCAGAGCAATACCAGGAAGTTAGCCTCTGTGGACACCAGAGCCTTGGTGACATTTGAGAACAGTTTCCGAAACTTTTCGAAACAGGCCAAAATCCACATATTTTTTTTTACTTAAAGGAACCACCGGTATCTTGTGAGAATTTCCACTTTTCAACTTCCGAGCATCCTTGTATAAAACAAGGGGATGAATCACTGCAATCTCCATCCCAAGCATTAGAAATGAAGTTTTGACATACAGATGCTCCTGGCTGTGTCATTCTAGTTAAAAGCTGGCACCAAGGACAAGTGAAGTCTATCCACGTGGAATCAACCCGCCCTGATGCAAAGTGGAATTCAGAGTTTGAGAAAATCTCAGGTAGCATCAGGGTGAGGCTTCCACCTGCGGCAGGGCCCAGGTAGACCTCTCCATTTAGGACTGACCTGGGAGACCAGGCGCTGGTTTTCACTCAGCCAAGTTTCGCGCATGGCCGCTTTGCGGTCAAAGCGAGCCGTCAGCTGCTCCAGCTTCTCTTGTCGAATCAATTCATTGCGCAGAGCCAGCTCCCGCTCGTGCTCGGCCTTTTCCAGACGTTCCCACCCCTGCAGAGAGTTTGATGGAGAAAGAAAATAACGGAAACCTGAAGAAGAAGTGAAAGTTTCAAAGCTCCAGGCTTTCATATATATATATCACAATAGCATCTCCGAGGCGAGGAACATTTGACGTACTTAGGAGTCCTGTTTTCAAAACCAAGTTAAAAAAATTACAGCCTCCCGTCTTGGCCTTAACTATAACCCAGATTTCAAAATGAATGGATTAGTCTATTAATCATTAATGATGATTAGCACTGGCTCTTGATGTTTAATGTATTCTTGGAACTTTCTCCAATGAGTAATGTTTGTTTGTTTATCTGCTGAATGGGCTGATATTCTCTTTCAAATGAAAATCAAAGTGGCGCTTTCTGAAAATATGCAAAAGAATACCTCAGAATATATTGTGATTTATTTTTCTGAAGGCTGGCCTTTTCTCTGCCTAGAAGAGGCAATAAAAGGCAGGATGGATAACAGAGAGGCTTGCAGTTTTAATTAAGTCATAAAGGATGGTTTACAACCTCCCAGGGACGGGTTCACTAACCTGACCAAACAAACCACATCATGGTTGATAGCGCAAAGTGCAAACGCAGCCGGAATCTGATTGGTCGAGTGAGAAATACAGCCCTCCCATCCACCACCCACCTCGAAGGCAGTTGACAGCCTATGCTCCTTTGCGAACGGACCGTCTTACCTTGTTGATGTCAGAAATGAGCCTTCCTTCCCGCGGTGTGTAAACTTTCTGGTTGTTGGCTCTCATTTTACTCTGGATGGTGAAGAGCAGAACTTCGAGATTCCCCTTCTCTGTGAATCTAAGTGTGAAATGAATGAGGGAAAGGAGAGAGCCCAGAATTTTTTATTTATCGTAAAAGTTTTTATTTTTTTCCATCTTAATTAAAAAAGACAAAGTTCCCAGCAAACATATTGTTTGGGTGTACATCTTATTCAGCTTGCAAATTGTTTAAATATCAGTATCGCAATATTCCCTCTATAATAGAAATACAGACAGTCACATTATCTAATTTGAGTTTCAACAATAACAATAACCAGATGTATCTGGATACACATCTTATTCATCACTTTGGTTTCCATATTCTTCTACTTTCCAATTATTTATGTAAAAAATATCAAAAGCGACAGTGTTCCCTCAGGAAGTCGAATAATAACAATCACAGTTCCTAAGTTAAATTTCCACCTTAAAAGTTTACGTACACATCCTAATCATCCTTTAAATTTCCACATTCCTCTGTCTATTTAAAGAGGTTTTTCTTTCTCTTTTCCTACATTATACATAACATTTATGCCATCAATGTAAGTTTAATCATATCTTTCATTACTGCCTAAACTTTAGTCACACTTCATTTAAATTTAATTACAACAGTTCTTTCTATCTTTTATCACATTTCATTTAGGTTTGTTTTTTTCCTAATTCCATTATTTGTAACAGTTTCATGATAAAAACCTTCATTAGTGTTACATTCAAATCGAATAATAACTTTTGTTGCGCTCTTAGAGAGCCAGAATTGTTAACTTAAAAAAAAGGGCTAAGATGCACACATGCAACTTTTAAATGGACGCAGATGCAACTTTTAAATGGACGCAGATGTTTACCACCGGGCCTCTTCATCGCCTGGCGTGAGACCGTATTTCTAGGCCAGCCGCACAGGAGCAAGTGTATAGCCAACAAACCTGTTGAAACTTACTTGGGTGGCTTCTCCACCGTGCGATAGGTATTAAAAGCTTGCAGCTGGTTCTGCACTCCACTCAGGCAGTTGGCCAGCTTGCGGTCATTCAAGGTCAAGATGGTTTGTTCAATCCAATGCAGGAGGTCAGAGGCCAGAGTCTCGTACTTCTCTATGAGCTTGTCAGCTTCGATGGCATGGTCCAGGACCTGCCCCAACCCGAGAAAACCCTGAGTTATCCACTTGTTGAAGACCTTGAGGCGGCCTTCTTTGCCTTCCTTTAAAAGAGGTATACAGATAGTCCTCGACTTACAACTGTTCATTTAGTGACCGCTCAAAGATACAGCGGCATTGAAAAATGTGACTTTTATGATGGTTTTTGACAGTTACGACCGTTGAAGCAGCCCCAAAATTCAGAAGCTTGGCAACTGGTTCATATTTATGACGTTTGCGGTGTCCCGGGGTCACGTGATCCCCTTCTGCGACCTTCTGACAAGCAAAGTTCATGGGGGAAGCCAGACTCGCCGAACGACCAAGTTACTTACTTATCAACTGCAGCGTTTCATTTAACATCCGAGGCAAGAAAAGTCTCAAAATGGGGCAAAACTCACTTAACAAATGCCTCACTTAACCACAGAAATTTCAGGCTCAGTTGTGATCCTAAGTCGAGGACCACCTGTACTAGTCCTTGACTGACGGTTAGAGCTGGGACCAGAATTTCTGTGGCTAATCAAAGTGGTTGTTAAAGAGTGTCACACCCGATCTGATGACCTTTTTTTTGTGATGGTTGTTAAGTGAATCGCTGCAGTGGTTACGTGAATCATGAAGACATTACGCCAATCCAGCTTTCCTCGTTGACTTTGCTTGTTGGGAAGGGCACATGCCGCATGCTGCAATCGTCATAAATCCAGGCAGATTGCCCAACACTTGACTTTCTGATCGTGCAACCATGGGGATGCTGCAATGGATCCTGACCGTGTGTGGCTCTGGGGCGACTTGGCTTGCGTGCCAGCTGAGAGGGCTCTGCATGCCCGTTGTGGCACGTGTGCCATAGGTTCGCCACTATGGCCCTAGTGGGACCGCTGCCAGGTTGTAAGTCAAAGACTACTTGTATATCTAAGCTTTTGAGATCCAGACGCGGAGGTTTAATACCCCCCCTCAAACTTAACCCACCACAAACCCACAAACTGATGCCTCCATCTTATAGCTCGCATTTGTCCCTGACTTTCTGCTCCCCACCCCTGAATATGGCACACATATATTCAATTAATCAGTTCCCCTGGTGGTACCTTTCCAATCCGCTTCCCTTCCACCGCCAGGGCCTTCATCTTAGAGAAATAGTGGTAGTAGGTGGCCACATAAGTGATGATGGACTTCTCATCAGGTTGGTCTACATTCACGTCTGGTGGGAAGTCAAGGAGAAAAAGAGGTGGCAAGAGAGAAACGGACGTTAATACTTTATTCCTTCAGTTTCTTCCCAAGTATCCTGTTCTGCAATAGACAGAAGGCAGAGGAAGCTTGAAAGACTTGCTTCCTGGTTGCTAAAACTTTCTCATAAGTCCACGGCAGACTGTTTATCTGCATGAAAAAAAACTTGCACAATTTCCTATACTTTTCTAAACCTGGAGCAGCAGCCAAGTGGCACTGACACCTGCTCGAGAGGCAGAAGGTCCAAGTTTCCATCCCCACCTTAGGTCAGGTTGGGCAGGACCATCAGTCCAAGGTGCTCTGGCCATAATTATTTCTGGTAGTTTTTCCAGGCCTGTGAAACATTTTTTGAAATGGGATGTCCAGAATTGAACACAGGAACGCTGAATTTTCCAAGTATAGAGTCAGAATCCAATTCCTGGACTCCCTGGGCAAGCAAGGTAGAAAAAGAGCTACCGGCTTGCAATGATTCAGACAACAGATTTAGTCAACGTTTTGCTGACAGAAAACCCTAAGTTTTCCAAATGCAACTGGGAGTCAAGCTTCCTGTCTGAATGCCTACAGAGGGGCTCCAGTCATTGTAAAAAAATACTAACCAGGTGAACCAAATACCTCAACTCAACAGGTAGGATTCCCACATATACTGGCTGGTTTAGCTTAGCATTGATTATCTCCAGTGCAGCTCACTCTCCAGGATGTGAAAAAAAAACACATTCTCTTCTCATCTGGAGATAATAAGTCTCAAGTGACTGAGATTCCTCAAGGAAAATAAGTGTTCAAATGTGGGCTTAACCTTTTCTCTGAAAAGATCATTTTAATGCTATTGACTTTAATGCTTCTGGTAGAAAACATGATGTTGGATCAACCCTCTGGAAGGAGATATGAGGGGGGAACAAGCATCTTTCAAGTTGTGATACTGAGCAATATCACTTTGTACTTGGGGTTTTTCCACTCGCCTGCTTCCTCTGCAAAGCTAGCTAAATCAATGCAGTGCAAGTTCCCTACTTAGCTTGAAAAACTGGTCTGATATTCTCCATTGCTCCCTCACAGATGAATCAAAGCACATTTGAACAGCGTTCTTCAACCTCGACAACTTGGAGATGTGTCATCTTCAGCTCCCAGAATTCCTCAGTCAACCAAGCTGGCTAGGGAATTCTGGGAGTTGAAGCTCACACATCTTAAAGCTCCCTGGCCAGGGAATTCTGGGAGCTGAAATCTACACCTCTTCAAATTGGCCAGGTTGAGAAACACTGACCAAGAACCTACAAAGGAGATATGGAACTTGTAGCTTTTCAAAGATCTTTGACCACAAGTCCTATCATACAACCCACCTGGTTGGGGCAGGTGGATCTCAAAGGCCGAATAGATATGGAAGGAAACAACTTTCTTGGTTATCCTTTCTCTGTGCGCACATACTCAGTTTTACTTGCTTTCTTCCTGTACTGCATGTATAAGAACAACTAGTTGCATCTTGAGGCTGGAGTTATTTGCTCTAGAATAGGATAGGACTCAACCACCATCCAGAGGTAGCAGAGACCCAATCCAAATATAAGACCCAGAGAAAAGGAATCTAGCATGCCCCTCACTGGACTCACCTTCAGGATCCAAGAGTTTGGTAAGGCCCAGCTCTTTTTCAGCCACGTTGAAGGCATTCTGGAGATTGTAGTGTGCGTTACATTTCTTCAAGGTATCAATGTCTATAAGATCTGGCCTGTTGAGAACACCAAGATGAGAACACATACATGCAAATATATGAAAGGAGTAACTTTCTAGATGAAAACCAGAAATCCAAAAAGCTTGATCTAGTGGTTAAGGCACTAGGCTTTCCATTTCAATTCTTTTACTCCCTTGTTGGTATTGTAGTATACTTTCATATGTACATGTATATATTACTACAACTGACCTATGTTTGTGGACAATTGCATTGAAAGCCAGGCCATCTCTCCAGCTTGTGGTAAAGTTGTGGACATTCACATTTGGGTACCTGTAAGAGATCAGAAGAGATGACCCTCTGTATTCATTTTGATTTATTTCTACCATAAACCCTGATCTCTCCATGAAGACAGGGTTCCCTAATTTTTTTCTTCCGTGGGCCACTCCATTCACCAAAAATTCCAAGGACCATCACATAAACCAGAAGATCACCAGAGTTCACAATTAAATACAAAGTAAATATTTTTCTTTTTAAAAAGTACATAAAAAGTCATTTGAAAAAAAAGTCAAAGTCTTGTGAAATCACCCCCAAAATTTACCGTTTTGAGTGGAAAACTAGCAAGGTCTGATGACCAGTGAAACATATATTTAAAAGCATATCTTTATGTCGATGGACAGATGGTGAGACAGATAGACACACCCACTTATCCATATTAAAGATCACCTGCAATGCAACTGCAGATTTCTAGTAGTTCCTAAGGTTCAAGGCACATCGTAACAAATATAAACCAAAAAAACTAAATTTGTTACTAATAATTCTAAATTGGAAGCACCAAAGTGTTTACGTGGGGAAAGGATTTGCTGGGGATTTTCTACAGTTTGGGGGCTCGGTTTCGCATCCCTGTGAAGGTGTCCAAAAACGTGGTTCTCATCTATCTACTTACGGTTGCCTGCTTTTGAATTGCCAGCTCGGCAGGAGCTGGAGTGAGTGACGGGATCTTACTGACCCACAGCAGCAACGGGACTCAAGCGCAAGCCCAGCGTTCTAACCTCGTGAGCCACCATGCTCACAGCATGTTATATTTTACAGATTCATAAGCAATGTCCCTATAGCAGTCTTACTCAAGATAAGATTTCTGAACTGTAATTTTCAGAATTCTTTAAACAGCCTGGCCAGTGCTAAGGACCCTAGGAATGTAAGCTCACACAGGTTAAGGGAAACAGATCATTTACCATCTTTTTTTTTAAATAAAAAAAATAGTTCCAACACTAAGGTGCCTTGAGCAAACTCAGGAAAAAATGCTTAGGAATATTTCTCCAGATCTTCTGGCCCACCTCTGCTTTACTGATGCTGGATTCCTTTCCTTCTTTTCTCTGGCTTGTAATCAGAATAGAGTTGGAAGGGACCTTGGAGGTCTTCTAGTCCAACCCCCTGCTCAAGCAGGAGACCCTAGGCCAGTGATGGCGAACCTTTTAGAGACAGAGTGCCCAAACTGCAATCCAAAAGTCACTTATTTATTGCAAAGTGCCGACACGGCAACACGTGCCCCCCGTGGCCATTGGCAACCCCCCCACACGCCCTGTGGCCATCAGTAACCCTCTGTGACCCACTGCGGCCATCGGTATTCCCCGTAGCCATCGGCATCCCCTGCAGCCATTGACAGCCGGCAGATTTCCCCAGCTTCTGTGGTCCACTGTGAGCTATGCCCCCCTCCAACCTAGCTCCTCTCCTCTCTCACCTTCGTCATAGACTCGATGTCGCATTTGAGAGCTCTGAGTGCCGCCTCTGGCACACATGCCACAGGTTCACCACCACTGCCCTATATCATTTCAAACAGGTAGCTGTCCAGTCTCTTCTTAAAAACCTCCAGGGATGAAGCACCAACAACTTCTGGAGGCCAGCCATTCCACTGTTTTATTAGTGGCTTCCTACACCACTCACTAATCCTTTCCACTGAAGTTAGGAGAATCCCAGTTAAGTGTTAGCCAGGAGAGGGAAGAATCCCCTGCATGCCACCGTCTTATTTATCCTCTTACCCGGCTGTCTTCATCTGGCACCAGAGCAAGAGGGCATCCTTGGCTGACTTTTTCTCCTTGTTATCCTCCGTCTCCACACTGATATCTTGGATCTATGAGAAAAGATCGAGCAAGAACCTCAGTTGATCAGAGTCCCTCCGAGTCGGTGTGAGTGTATGTATCTTTTTTTAAGTAATAATAATGAAAACCTGCAACTTCCAGGAAAATGTCAGGCCAAGCAAAAATGAGGGAAAATATCCTAAATCTCGGCAACATGTGCAATACCAGAAAATCTGACAGCACTGATGCTGCTTGTGTGTTAAGTTTGCATAATTGATGACCAAAGGAGGGCGACAATGGAAAATCTCCCTTAATAGAGAACTGCTTAAAAAGATTCTTCTGTCCCCTCAACATTCTAGACTTGGAAGGGACCTTAGAGGTCATCTAGTCCAACTATTTGCTTGGTGGCAGTCTCCCATAAGCCGACAGCTGAGACTTCCTCCTTGCAGCTTGAAACTTCTTCCTTGTAGTTTTAACACACTGGTTTTGTTCCTGCCCTCTGCAAAAACATAAAATAAATCCACTCCCTCGGGTGTGCAACAATCCTTCAGATATTTCAAAACTACTTATCCTTAATCATTTCTTCCATAGGCCAAACAACACCCTGATCCTTTAATTATTCTTCCGTCATAAGAACTAAAAACTTGATTTTGAAATGGAAGCAAAGCAAGAATCTCCGCTTCAATCTTTTGGCTTCTATTCTTGCTGCAGAATGTCTTCAGTTTCGCCTCCTACAGCCCTCGGAGGCGAAAGCATGAAAGTGCAGTGTGTGTGTGTGTGTGTGTGTGTGTATGTGTGTCATTCTGGAAGACATACCTGGAAACGAAGGATAATTGTCCAGATGAGGCCCAGCGTGAGTCGGTGGTTGCCATCCACAATATCGTGGGAGCCCATGTTTTCCAAATGGACCCGCTGCTCCTTTAAAAACTGGAGGGCTTTGTCTACGTTCTCCAGGCAGTGTATCCGCATTCGGCCCTTGGTCGGCTTGGGCTGAAAAGAAGGGAAAGCAGGCTGTTCATTTCCCCTGAGGACAGGTCGAAGGTCTTCTGTATTCCACCAAGCTTGCTTATACTCCTGGAAAAGCTAAAATGTTTCTCAACCTCAGCAACTTTAAGGTGGGCGGACTTCAACTCCCAGAATCCCTCAGACAGCATGCTTTAAGATAGGTGGACTTCAAATCCCAGAATTCCCTAACCAGCATGGCTGGCTGGGGAATTCTGGGGCTTGAAGTCCATATATTTTAAAGTTGATAGACTTGAGAAACACGGTCTTAAACGTATAGCCCTGCCAGTCCGTTCCAGCAAAGAAAGCCTATTGTATTCCCGCAATCTGCTTCAACAAGGCCAATCAGCATTTACCTTTGCAGAAGGCTGTAATCTGAGCTATTATTGCCCTGGCAAATCTAAACCGTTTGATCCGTGTTCGGTTCAGTATACTGTGTGAATCCAGAAAACGTAGGGGAGCAGTAGTGGTTTAAGGCAGTGGCCCCCAATCTTTTGGGCACCAGGGACTGATTGCACGGAGAAAGGCTTTCCCTGCAGACTGGAGCGGCGTGGTTTTGCATGCTGCCTGCACCTTGCGAACGGGGCTTGGCTTGTTATTGCGGCCCCGATTACTGGCATGCCGTGAACCGATGCCGGTCCACGGAACGGGGGTTGGGGACCCCTGGTTTAAGGGATCAGGCTAGAAATCAGGAGTGAGTGAGTTCTAGTCCTGCCTTAGCTGGATGAACCTGGGCCAGCCACCTTCTGTCACTCCTAGGAAGGCGGCCATGGCAAGCCACTTCTGAAGAAAACCTGCCAAGGCAGTTTCCGAGCATCAGAAATGATTGGATTGGGTGGGGAGGTGGGACAAATCTTAACCGCTCCTGAAAAACTCAGGATGGCACGCCGCTTCACTTTAAGAGCTGCACGAAGCTTGGATCTATTAAAAAGATCGAGCAAGAACCTCAGTTGATCAGAGTCAACTCATGAGGATTCTTACGTGCACGGCATCTTACGCAACGAGCAGCTAATTAATTACACTGCAGTCCTTGCTTACTGCCGTACTCATACCGCTGAAGTCAGGAATGGAAGCTGCCCAGCGCTCGGTTCCAAGTGAGGTGGCGCATCACGAAGTGATAAATCATTGAAGACAGCGGGCGAGAACCTCCGGCTACGGCCATTCATTCACAAGAGGCGTGAGGCTGCGCTTCGCATACCGATGAAGACGGTACTACGGCCTCTGCCCAGGGCGAGCTTAACTGGGTCAAGGAGGGCTTGGGCGTGTTGTGCAAACAATGCCAGCAAGCAGAGCAGTCGCTCGAGTTTTAATTCCAAAGGCGGCTTTTCTAGACATTCAGTCTCTGTGCCTTTCCCTTGGTTGCCTGCTGTCAAATACAGATAGTCCTCGACTGACGATGGCCTGTTGGGTGACCCTTTGAAGTTACAACGGTGTGGAGGTGGGCGGGGGGGGGAAGTAATTTATGACCATCGTAGCATCCCCACAATCACGGGATCAAAATTCAGGCACTTGGCAACTGGCTCATATTTATAACAGTCGCCAGTGTCTCGGGGTCACCTGATCCCCTTTGGCGACCTCCTGACAAGCAAAGTCAATGAGGGAAGCCAGATTCACTTCACTGTTTCTAGCTGGATGCAATGAAATTTCATTTTAATATATGCTGATTACTGTACATTTGAAGTGACAATAAAGTTTTATTCTATTCTATTCTGTTTTGTTCTATTCTGTTCTATTATTCTATTCTGTTTTGTTCTATTCTATTTTTCTCTCTTCTCTTCTCTTCTCTTGCATTCTATTCTATTCTATTCTATTCTATTCTATTTCTCCCTATTCTATTCTATTGTTTTGTTCTATTCTATTCTTCTTCTGTTTTGTTCTATTTCTCCACATTCTGTTCTGTTCTGTTCTATTCTATTCTTTTGTTCTGTTCTATTCTATTCTGTTTTGTTCTATTCTATTCTATTATTCTTCTGTTTTGTTCTCTTTCACCACATTCTTTTTTCTATTCTATTCTATTCTATTCTATTCTATTCTATTCTATTCTATTCTAAACAACTGTAGTGATTCACTCAAAAAGTGTGACAAGAAAGGTTTCAAAATGGGGGAAAACTCGCTTAACAACTGTCTCACTTTGCCAGATAAATTTTTGGCTCAAGAGTGGTCGTACGTCGAGAACTACCTGTATACGGCAGGACTACGAATGTCTTCAAGAAAAATTGGACAGCCGTTTGTCTCGGATGCAATAAGGATTCCTGCCTTGGGTAGGGGGGGTGGATTAGAAGAGAGGTTTTCAACCCGTGGTCTGTAGACCCCTTGGGGTCCTTGGCAAGTTGCCGGTGGTGTGTGTGTGTGTGTGTGTCTGCAGACAGGTCCAGAAAAATTTGGAAGAAGTAATCCACATGAATTGCCGATGAGCCATGCGTTGAATTTGTGGGAATGGGGTCCGTCATGTAGCAGCCACATGTTTTGGGCTCTGCCCCTTGAAAAAGGTTGAAAAACTCCGAGCTAGATTAGAAGTCCTCCGATGGGTCCCTTCCAGGCCTAGGGCTCTATGGTTTAGCAAGACCCTGGTTTTTGTCCCACTGTTTCCCATCCGAACGAGGCCGCCATCGGCGTTTCTTCGTTTCCTGACATTTTCCCTTTCTTCCCGACACTCAGGTAAGGAAGTGCCCGAGTCTACTGGCTCTGCCGTTTGACCCGTCTCCTGCTTCCAACGCAGCCTTGCCAATCCAGTCCTGCCAACCGGGTTGCCCCAGCCACAAAGCCGGTTTAACTGGCAGCCAAACCGCCTTCCCCCCTCTAGCCCCAGACCGAGCTGCCGCCGGAAGAGTTTGTGGTCTGCTTGTCGCGGAGGTGTTTTTTTTTAAAACAAAAACAAAACACAAAACCCAGTGGGAGGGGTGGATGAGGCAACTCCTCCCAGCCCAAGAATTCTTTCCCCGCTTGCAAACCCCAGTGGAATGGAACGGAGCAGGAGGCGGATGGAAAGCTGGCAGTGCCCAAGCAGGTATGGGGAGTTGGGGAAGAGAGGCGTGGGCTCGCTCGGCTGCCGGAGACGGAGGAAAGAGGTTGCAGCCACGTTCCACGAATGGCCTTGCTGACATCTCCATTTGCATGAAAATGACAAGGGAAGGAAAGGGCGAGTTTCGTCCTCTAGCAGTAAAATGACAGGTAGCCCTCGACGTATGGCAGTTCACTTAGTGACCGTTCGGAGTTATAAGGGCACCGAAAAAAAGGGACCCAGGACCGCTTTTTCCACACTTCTGGCCGTGGCAGCATCCTCACGTGATTTGCATTCAGGCGCAGGGCAGCTGGCTCATATTTAGGACGGCTGCAGAGTCCTGGGGTCACGCGATCGCATTTTGCGGTCGTCTGACCAGCAAAGTTCACGGGGACGTCAGATTCACTTCCCAACCAGGTAGCTCAGAGGTTTCCAAGCTGTGGTCCGGGGACCCCTTGGGGGTCCCTGGCAAGTTGCCCGGGGGTCCGCAGACGGGTCAAGAAAAATCGGGGGAAAGTCATAGATATGAACTGTTGATGAGTATTGAGTGGAATTTGTGGGAATGGGGTCCGCCGTATTGACAACGACAGGCTTTGGGGTCCGCCGCTTGAAAAAGGTGGAAAACCTCTGCTGAAACTAATTTAGCAGCTGCAGTGATTCGCTTAACATCCGTGGCAAAAAAAAAGGCCATAAAATCGGGGGTGCCTCACTGAGGAACCGCCTTGCCTACTAACAGAAAGCCTGGTGCAAGGGTGGTCGTAAGCGGAGGTCTGCTTGTACTAATTCTTTGAAAAAAACAGTCAACCTTTCACGGGGTTGCTGCAGTTTATAAGAATTCAACATTTTTCCTATGAGTTTTTATTCCCAACCGTTCATAACACATAATAACAGCACTGGAAGTGACCTCTGGAGGTCTTCCACTCCAGCCCCTCGCTCTGGACAAACAGCTGGCCAATCTCTTCTTAAAAACCTCTAGTGATGAAACACCTGCAACGTCTGGAGGCTTCCATTGATTGTTCTCACCGCCAGGAAATTCCTCTTTCATTCTAACAGAACAGCAGAGTTTCAATCAATCAATCGGAATAGAGCTAGAAGGGACCTTGGAGGTCTTCTAGTCCAGCCCCGACTGAGCAGGAAAACTTATGATGGCTAACCTTTTAGACCCCGAGTGCCCAGACAAGTCGTGGCTAATGAACTGCGGCTCGTGACTTCATCACCCGGCGCCGCTACTCTCTTTCTGAGCATGCGCATGGCGCTGTGACGTCATCGCCTGGCGCCACTACTCCTTTCTGAGCATGCTTAGCTGTGGGGCGATGCAGGGGCGACTTGGCTCACGTGCCAGCAGGGAGGGCTCTGCGCGCCCAGTGTGGCACACATGCCATAGATTCGCCATCACTGCCATTTCAGACAAATACACACACAACGTCTGGAAGGAAATCCTTCCACTGATTAACGGTTCTCACTGTCAGAACATTTCTCCTTAATTCTAGGTTCGATCTCTCTTTGTTAAGCTTCCATTCAATGATCATCATCATCATCATCCTTCATTTAAGATCATTAGATTAGTTTGTGCAATGGCATCTGATTGCAAGAACAGGCTAACGTGTAAGTCGTTCCATGCTTCTCTCCTTGCCAGAATTTTTGCGCAAAGGGAAAAAATGCAGGTGGGGGAATTTACAAATGGAAAATCCTCTGGAATTTGCCTTCCTTCACCCCTTCTCCTGCTCCTGTTTGGGGCAGGAGATTGCATCACAAAAGACTGCCTTTCTAATTAACCATTACCACCACACCCGCCAAAAAGCAAGACAAGAAGCTAAGCGAATGGGCTTAGTTTAGAAAACGAGGTGTGCTTGTGGCGAAACTTCCATGAATGCATCCCACTCGGGAAAAAGTGCAAGGGGAAAAAAGATGGGGAAACTAAAGTGGGATTCGTAGGGGAGATGCTACCATGGAAGGCTCCGAGGGTTATTACACTTCAGTTTTGGGGGTGAATTCTCCTCCCCCAAAAAAGAAGCAAATTTTAATCTCAGACTTTCTCTGTGCATCAAATGGAATTAAGCCGCATTTTGTTTATGGAATAAGCAATATAAAAGTGGGTCTGCCTTACTAGCTAAGCCAACATTGCACCTTGGAAGGTTGAATGAGTCCAGTTTATGCCTCAAAACACTATGGCCACTCCAACCCCACTGGTGAAATTCGACTTGTTGGGGTCCTTCCTCCAAGTCACTTCTCTTGCTTACGGAATCTGTACCTGTTCGGGGCTTTCCAAGAGGGGAATGAAGCTGCAGGCAGTCCTCAACTTACAACTGTCCATTTAACGACAGTTGGAAGTTTCAATGGCTTCGAGAAAAGTGATTCATGACCCATCCTTGAAGTCACTGCGCCCTCCTCTAAGGTCACAGGGTTGCAACTTGGTCTTGCGCATTTATGATTTGCAACCTTCCCCTTTGCCTTCAGGCGAGAAAGTGGGGAAGCTGCATTCTCTTAATGATTTGTGATTCACTTAACGATCATGGTAAAAATGGTTGTAAAATCAGGTCCAATCAGCTCCTTTAAAGACCACACATCACTTTGTGATTAAACTTCCTTTCCCAATTGTGGTCGTAAGTCAAGGATCACCTCTACTTTGAAGCAATAGAGCCGACTCATCCCTATTCTCCACAGGAATGGAGAGCGGGAAGCAGCAGGGGGGCTTCCACTACAGGCCCTGGAGACCTTCAGATGGCACCACCTGATGGCTGAGCTCGCCCAACATGACAAATCTCGAATCTAGGATTATAAATTGCAAGGCTTAATTAGGACAGTTACGGGATCGATCTATTTTATTGATTCTTGCTTTCCACTGGAATGCAAAGTACTCAAATGGATTGGGTTGTTATAACGTGTGAAGCCATGCTGAGACTAAAAAACAGTCAAGGTTAAAACTAAGCACTGCTGTATTGTAGGAATGCAGCTGCTAGGTCTTCACCCCATTCCTGATGCATTGAAAGTTGCCCAGAGTTGCTTCTAGGCAAGATGGGTGACATACAAGTCAGACCGACAGACAGGTAGGCATAGATAGATGAGATAGATAGAAAGATAGATAGATAGATAGATAGATAGATAGATAGATAGATAGATAGATAGATAGATAGATAGAT
>JANHFO010001893.1:204238-215242 GCA_032468095.1 Pareas carinatus | reverse complement strand
GAAGCGGGTTTCAGGCGTGAGAGGCAGAGCTCGCTCTCTCACGTCCTGTTGCCTCCAGAACCGGAAGTGATCTCTCTATTTATACCTCACTTTTGTTGTACAACTCAAGGCTGTGTGTGTAAAGTGCTTCCTCCTATTTTCCCACAAGAACAGCCTGGAAAGTGGGATGAACTGAAAGAGTGTGACCGTAATACCTTATTATACCAAACTGACAGAAAATAGGATAGCTAGATGTTATCAGTAATGAAAGAAGCATGAGCTGATAAGAACTCAAAGAAGTCACTGGCAGATAATCTTGGCAAAATGAGATATAACCCATCATGAAGTCTCCAAAGTAACTGACTGAATGAACGAACAATAAAAGGCCCATCTAGATCAAATCAAAAATGTATTCAGGCTCTTCAAATTATTTTCTGAGATTCAGTACCAGATTGTTATGTGGGCCTTTCTTCTGTGCCCCAATAAAGCCATGATGATGGGATCAGTTCAGTGCACATGCTAGGAGAACCCTAATGCTTGAATGCAACATTTTGTTTTAACGCAAGTATTCAGAAGAGGGAAAGAGATATACAAAGAAGGCCAAGTGAAGAGAACATTTGTTGCTCAGGGTTGGTGGGGAGGAGGGCTAGAGAAGAATTAGAAATTGTCTCAAGGACATATGCGTGGCTATGTTATCCGCATGCCATATGTAAACTGTACATTAAGAAGCACTGTTATAATTTAAAATAATGTAACATCAAATTTTCTCAGGCATTATTTGCAATTCCATTTGTTTCCCTCACTCCTCATTTTGGCCACTGTTTTTAAATTTCACTGTGCAAGCCGGCATGTAGATCGAACTGTGGTTCAAATATCATACACTCTTTGCCAACGCCTTGCCTTTAACAAAAGCAATGTTAAGGTCATCTTGTTCCATTAGGCAGCAGCTAGAGAGTTTGTGTTTGCAGGAACTTCATATGCTGCCAACTTAAACAACCTTTGCGTCTCTACAAGAAACCCAAGAAAGTCTATAATTCTATACAAATACTAAGAAATGTCATGTTCTAGAACTCTAATGTTATTACAGAACAGTATAACTTCTACAGAGAAAAGACAGTTAAAGAGATTGAAGTCTTGACCAGGATGGCGGACAATAAGGCTGTGCATATTTTGAAAATTTCTTGGAAAAGTGTTTCAGATCTGATTCCTGCATGTAAAGCATCTCTTTACTATTTATTGATATAGTCTACTTTTGTCAGGAATCCGCATGAATGTGAAAAAGAGGAAAGTATTCCATTAGCTTTAATGAGTAAATTTCTTAAAGTACAGGCATCTTTCAGGTACAAAGAAGCATGAAAAAATATGAGCAACTTTTTTTTAGAACACAGAAGTATAGTTTAGGACTTCATAACACTTCAAGAACTTCTTCCAAAGTATTTCTGAAGTAAATACAGCCCTAATTGACAGGATAGTTTCATGTGATGAATGATTAATTCTATCACAGAAGAACTGAAAGAATATACTCGTGTTGGCAGTTTCAAATGAGGATTTAAAAGACTTCTATCAAAATTATTCAGATTATGAGACAGTGAAACCATTCAGAAACCAAGATACCAGATGAGTGTATAGGAGCAACCTATAATCTACAAGCAAATGAGAAACAGATTGATGGTACACATGGGAAACATCAGATAGTAGTGACTGTGAGTAGCGAGAGAATGCTGTTACATGGGGAATCCAAAGCATGTAGCAATGGAATAAGGCCCTTGTGATCAATTACAATTTTAAGACTGCTTTTCCAACTTCTGAGAAGGGCATCAGATGTTTAAAGTCTTATTTATTTATTGTTTCAATTTCTATACCACCCGTCTCCCGAGGGACTCGGGGCGGTGTACAGCCAGAGATAAAAGCACAAACATACAATAATTAAAAATCCATTAAAAGAATTACATACAGGCCTAGCTAATTTGCATATAAAATTTAAAATTTAAAACCGAATTAAAATACAAGATATAAAAGAGGGATCAGGACAGCTCGGCTTGGGTGAATAATGAAGCCAGTCATTCAGAGCAGCGCAGTCTCAATCTACCTGAGGATTCCAGTTTGGAAAAAGGCCACCTGGAAAGATAAGTCCTACTGTAGTCAGGCTATGATTAGTACAATTAGTATAATCTTTCTGTATTGAAATTCAGAGGACATCACTGCCCAAACCATTGAGTGAGTCCAACCACTGTAGGTATGGTAAAAGACTAGAGAGGGAAAATGTGATGTAAAGGAATCCAACTGAGCTACCGTGTTTCCCCGAAAATAAGACACTGTCTTATATTAATTTTTGCTCCCAAAGGAGCCCTAGGTCTTATTTGGGGTGTGTGTCTTATTTTCCGGGAAACACGGTAGATCGCCCACCCCCACCACCGAAAAACACCTGACTCCCCACTCCCTGCTATCCCCGGGCGCCCCTTACCTCATGCAGAAGAACTTCATGCAGGAGAGCAGCGAGGCACGCGCGGCTGGGCTGCTTCCAGGACTCCGAATTCTCCGTGCAAGCGCTCCCAAAGCGCTTTACAGCCAATTGAAAGAGCGGGAATTCGGAATTCCGGAGGTTTCAGCTAGCCGATTTCTCAGTGGAAGTCAGGGCTTATTTTCGGGGGATGCCTTATATTCCTCTGAGAGGCAAAAATGTAGGTAGGTCTTATTTTCAGAGGATGTCTTATTTTCTGGGAAACACGGTAGATCTCAAAATAGTCATTTGAGGGGGGGGGGTCAGAGTCTTTACCAGCATAGATTAACAAGATATTACTGAATTCACTTATAATATATCAGTATGTTTCAGGTAGATCATATGGTTAGATCACTGGCTTGACAAACAGCAAGCCTACATTTGAGACTTGAGTGCTACAAGGGTGAGCTCTCATCCTTCACTTCAGCTCCTGCTGGGACCATGAAAGGACCCGTCCCCTTTGCCAGGCAACAGTGATGGCACCTGCTAATTCATTCAACCTGGAAGTGCCTCAGAGCATCTGATATAAGTGCAATGCAAATAGGTTTCAGGAAGTCTCAACTGACATTAGGATTTTTGCACATTGTTGTAGAACTATTAATTTATAAAGCACTTGTTATTTATAAAACATGTTATTATTATTGTTGTTGTTGTTATTTAGACTTATATACCTCTTAACAGTGCTTTACATGTATCTGTATTATCACCCTGTCTTCTATTCTACACACACACACACACACACACACACACACACACACAATTTAAAACCTGCATCAGTTTAGCCACTTCATACATCTAATGTGGTGAACTGTAGCTCATGAAAGTTTATGCTCTTTGTGGACTGTAATTCAATTACAACTGTTCATACAAGAAGTGTAAATAGAATCATCTTTGGACTTGGTACTAATTTAAGTAATAAAAAGAAGACAGACACTCTTTTCTTTATTTCATTGTGAGAAAATAAAATATCTTTACCCATAGTTGCTCTATTTATTTATTTATTTATTTCATAACATCTGCTTCAGACACAGATGTTTGTATATTGAAAGTACAAAAGAATGAGTATTGCACTGTGTTGAAGGTTTGTATTGATACACTAGTGGTTTGTGTGAGCACTCTGTTGTCCTCTGTTGGAGTGCTTTTCAAATAAGAAAGCTTTGGTTTGGATGGTTAGTTGGACTTGATGTTTATTAGCACTTTATGCAGAATCTTGTCCTATGTAGATATTTTTGTATATTTTTTATTTTTCACAATAATTAAAATAGTATATTTTTCCAACACACATGTTCTCTGAGTATACAACTTGCTCATACAATTTTAATTCCCACTCCCTCCTTTTTGTCCACAAGCCATTAATATAATAAATCCCAAATCTGAGAGTATTCCATTTAAAGTTCAGGTTCTTTTTAAAAAAAACTAATTGTCATGCTATTCATAGAAGAAATCTCAAAATTAAAAATATTTTATTTAAATTACAAGTTTAAAATCTGTATTTTTTTCTCATTTTTCTAATCAGGCATAAAATTTACTATTTTAAAAACAATTTCTGATACTTCAGTAAACTCCAAATTTAAAAATATTTCATTTGAAGTTCAACTTTCAAATCTATACGCTTTATATTTTTCTAATCAAACATGGATTTTATTATTTTATCTAATACCTCTTTATGTAAATTTCTGTCTTGTCTGAATTGCATTCTACCCAAAATTGCTCCACACATTTCACCAATACACCTCTGGTATTAACCATACATCATTTATTTTTTAACCTTTAAATTAGTCATCAGGAAGTAATATTGTCTTTGGTTTTCTCTTATTTTCTTAGAAGTCTGCTTTAACTCCCCAGTTTCCTTGTCTTTGTATGACAATTACCCATTCCTTGATTTCTCATCTCCTGTTGTTGTTTTTTATAAGTCTTACATGGACATTCCTAAACAGTTTATTTATTCTTATGTATTTTATATTCCTTTGGAATGTCCTATCAATTTCAACTTGTATTTTAGCTTTATTTATTAAGATTTCTATTAATGATTTTATTATTATTTTTGTTTTTACATATTCCTGAATTATCTCCATTTTTGTCAGTTTCTTCTGGTTTATTTTCCATGGTTTGAATTTTCTGTTCAATTTTAACTGTCATTTGTTGTCAAATTGTCCTTTATATCCAGCATTTGCTGATTTTGTCCATCAAAATTTATTTCTGTTTCTTCATTGTTTTTTCCTCTTCACTAATTCTTTATATTAATTCTTGAATGAGTTGTATTGTATCTTGCAATCTTTGTTTCAGTGGTGTCTTGGTTGGGATTAGATGTTGTTGATATTGAAAAAAATATTTTTTTCTTATTTAGTAGAGTTTGATGTGTTCATTTTCTTTTTTTTTCTTTACATATGTGCTGTGAGTTTATGAAGAAAGGCTACTGCTTTAGGCTAATCCAAATGTTCCTTTTGTTAAAATAAAACATGTCTCTGTTTCTAATATTTTCTTGTTTGTAGTTGTATCTGGAATCTTGAAGTTTAATTATATAACGCCTCTTGTAGCAAAAAGTCAGATAAATATTGATTATACCAGATGTTTTTCAAGGCCAAAGTTTGTTTTTCCAGTGATATTGTAATACTTATTTTCACTACTAGATGTCTCTCTTTTTGGTATTTTCTTTTAAGGAAAATTCTCTTATCTCAGTTATTTGTCATAAAAATTCAAAAGTCTTTCTCATTTTTAAAATATTCAGTTAATCCAAATTTCCTTTAAAACAATCCCAATCTGTTATTAAATATTCTGCTATATTTCTTAAGATTTTTTCTTCCCCTTTTATGGCACCCCACCGCTTTTTTCTTCTTTTGGGAAGTTTATTTCTAGAATTTCTTTTCCCAGTTGAGATATCTTTCCTTTTTTTTAGTTCATCAAGAGAAAGAATAAACATTAGGCTCACCCAGATTTCAACATGTTGCTGACAGTCAGCTGTTCAACGACTATGTCGCAACTCTGTTATTTTTCCGATTGTCTCTGACTCGGGCTGACTGCATACGTAGGCATTCTTTCTCCTGTTCATTTGAAGAAATTCTCAGTTCGTCTGGACTGACCACCATCTGGTCCAGGCTTCTGAGGTGCCTCTTCCTCCTCGTTGCCTCTATGAACCCGGACTTAAAAACAAGAACCCTGGTCTCTTCGACTTGTACCGTTGTGACGCCAAACTGAAAGTCTTATGTTCTATGTTGATAATGAGTGTTGAAATTATTTGTAGATGTATAGAGCCAACGCAGAAGCATAGATTTATGTATAAACATTTCCTTTTATATTTGTTCTGCGTTCTCAGTATGGCCTGTAGTAGGAATGCCCAAAAGATTTCAGCTGGTACATGGAACACTTGAACCATTTTGAGTTTTGTTCTGTTAAAGTACATCCAACTCAAGATTTTGTATCATGATTTAAACAAAATAATTTTAATTGGATATCCACTCTTAATAAAAATTACATTTTCAAGTCCTGTAACCACAACAAAGATGTTATCATATGAACAGCATATTTTTATAAATTGGGAGATCATCTCCTTTTCAGTGATAGGGTATCCCTTAAATGGTGGTTAAAAAGATAATACTTTGGCATTTTGTGGAAAAAAACTCAGTTTTTATTATTTTATGTTGATTATTCAATGGATTGCATGAACAAAAATAAGATGCTGTCATAACTTATGAGTTCTTATTAATGCTGATGAAAACAAGAATCCTATGCTTTGTTTGTGGCTGATGAAACCAGCTTAATAGGGTCTGAATCTCTAGACTCCTGCAATCAGAACCTTTCTATTGATTGTAAGTTTAGAGAAAATATTTTCACTGTTGATTTTTCTGTTCACTTTAGACTTCATTCTCATAATTACTTGTATGTGCAAACAGCTGTGCATTTACTTGCACAGAATTATAGAATATGAATAGAATCACTCCAGCCTATAGATTGTAGAACTTTGCACATAATGAGCTTTATCTGCACTTATATATTGCTTATATATTGTATACTGATGTGTAAATGATATATTTTATGAATACTAGCCTTTTAGGCTCAGTATATCTCTGGGTTTTTCCATTTAAACTGTAAATATTTTACTTGATTCAACAGTCAGCCCACACATCACCTATCATATACTCCCGAGTGCCACCAAGACACTGTGCCAAAGAGTCCTTACAGTTTCATTTATTCACCCAATTTACCAAAAGGGCACAGAGTAATTCCGATACTGCGTGGAATGGTTAAATTGCTTACAGATGATTGTCAGGGAATGTCGCTTCATCAGTTGTATCTATCCTCCTTTCCTTCCTCAGCTTGAGTTCTGCAGACCTCAAGCAATTTAAGCTTAATATCCTAGAAGACAAACCATTTAGTGACTGCATTCTCCTGTACATGCACTCAAACTAGCCACAGCAAAAACTGACATATGACTGAATATAAATGGGCATTTCACAGTTCAACATTGACTGCATAACCTGTTTACAGAAAAAAACTTTCTAGGAACATTTCTTTTAATTCAGTGTTTTTCCCTTAACCAAACAGAAACACATTCACCTGTATCTGAAAGAACTTGTATTCCTGATCTTCATGTATCAGGCTATTGATTTGGTGCAGTTTAGATTCAGAATTTAAAGTGTCAAGATGTACTTATACTAACCTGTGAACCTGGTATGTAGGTTTGAAATTATTATTGCTTTTTTTCTGAAATGAAACAGCTTTCTGGTTCTCTCTAATTTTCTTACATTCTCTCAACTTCTTGGACCTTTGGATATATGCCCATTTTTCTCCCATAGAATTTGCTGGGTTGTTTGCTTGAGTTTGTTTGTTTGGGTTTTTTTTAGAGAAAATGAAATGGCAATTAAAGTAAAAATTGCCTCATAGGTTTTACAGAATTAGGCTTCAGCTGCATTTAGAGAAAGTGTAGGTGTCTAAATCTGAATGTAAAAAATGGAGCCTTTAATCTAAATTTGAGCAATTCAGGTTGGGGAAGAGGGCAGTTTTGATGAATAGACAACTGTGTTATTTATCCTTCTTGTCAGGGAAATTTTCAAGGGCATGAAGATAGCGCAGAAGCATTTTGATTTTTGCTTCTTGGCGCTCTGTCTGATTGCATTGAGTGGATGGAGCTCACCAGTATCCTGGATTAGCTTTGCAAAGAACTCATACCTTCTACTTTTTCTCACAGCAGATTTTGCTGCAACTTTAGCTTGATGATTAGAGCCAAGCAACATTTCCTTGATATCTGCCAATCCATGCATGCTCTAAAAGGATTTCAGGAATATGCAGTCTGCCGGACAGCATCCATACTAGATTATGGATGGGGAAAACTGATACATTGTAGGTGTTTGCAGGCAATGCAATATTATTAAAATGGGTTATATCTAACTGGGTATTGATATTGTTGAAAATATTTGCATCGATATGTTAGAGTATAAACTTTAAGGAATCATACACATTTTAAAGAGTTAGTTCACAGATTAAGAAACAAATGTGACCATTATTTCATAAAGATTGAAAATAATTATATAAAGTAGGTGTAAACAGTGTACTTTTTAAATATTTTTCTTGCAAAATTTGATATTCTCTTTAAATGTATTTTTTGCAAGTTCACTTTTAGACATCTTCCTAGTAAATCATATCATCTAAATACCAGCAGTTTGGCCAAGGAACAATGTTCCTGTCTTGTAAAGATTTCCAAAAAAACCACAAATTACCACATTTTGTTTATTCTAGCCTCCATTATGTGTGGCAGCCTATTTTATTCTAGTGGAAGGAACAATGCAATCTACAGTTTATACAGGAACCCTTTTTTAAGTGAAAAAAGGGCAAATTCATTTCACATTTAAAATTAAATATCAAAAGGAGTTTGATGCCTCAGCTGCAGTGCTCCTGTGTCTCCAGCTGAGTCAACTGAGGCTGTAAACTATCAAAGCCTGGTGTTGCAGAAATACTTAGATCAGTGCCAAAGGAGTGATTCTGGCACATTAGCTATTGTTCGACATTCTTTTCCAATTGATTTATGGTATATAAATGGCTCTTGTTGAAAATGTCTTCCTTTGCCAATCCTTTTGCACAGGGCTTTATTTATTTGTTTGTTTAGCATGACAGGCAATAGGGACTAGCAAGAGACAGTTGCCTTAAGGAAAAATAGAAGAAACACTAACATCTTAACATTTATTGCTGGAAAATCACTGCACATCCTAAAAATATTGAGTCATGTTAAAACTATCTCTCCTGTAGGCAAATTTGTTCAAATGGCAAGCCAAAACTATATATTTTTTTCCTACAGCAAACATCCTTGCTATTGTGAAGTATAGGCAATTCCATAATTTAATATATTCATTTGGTCAAGATTAATCACAGTCCTTTGTGTAAAATAGCTGTTTGATAGAAATACAATTGCTTCAATTAATTGAAAATTATGCATGTGCAGAGACAGGTTTCTGCCTGCATAGCAAGTACCACAAGCATCTCTTGAATGTGCAACCACATGCAAAGACTTTTATTGCTGGTTTTGGATGCTTGCTACAATGAAAATTTATGTCTAAGTTTGAATATGTTACATATTGTTTTAGGCACCTTGCTGTATGCATCTACAGATCTGTCTTTAATGATAGATTGATTATTACAGATGTATATTAAAATTACAGAAGACAATATATTTCAACTGTTGCATGATATGGATGCATGAATTTGCAAAAATGCATTCTTGCTACAGCCCGACTTTCCATCAACAGACAATTTATGTTTTCTTAATGCTTAGAGTAACATATGCATTCTCGTTTTAGAATCTTGAAAAGCAACACTGCGCCTAAAGATGACATAATCAGAGCATGCATGTAGGGACATTATTTACATACCATATCATTGGACGGTATAGAACATCCTGGCTCACTCCAAAGGCAACCATGAAATTTAATTTGAAATTTTACAGTCACATTCTGATTTGAAAATCTCAATAATAACTTTCCCTTTTGCTCAGCCTTTTAACTGTGGAATTCAGTTGTAGCAGCAGGTAATTCTGCAGCACTCTGGAGGGATTTTACCAGTACTGTGCTAAAGTGCTTGCAAGTGTCATTTCCATATTTAACTAATTTCAGTTTTTAATTAGCTCTGTGTGAAAAATGAGAGTTCAAGCTGAGCTAAGCTGTCAGCAGACATTCTTGTTTCCTTTCTAGCCTCACAGGACGATCCGTTGGTGGGTGGGGAGGGAAGCTGCAACAAGCTGCATCGCATCTTTCATGAGCCCTGTTCCTGGGCAACAGCATTCAGCCCTTTTAGCTCTGAACAAGGCAAAGGGTATTATATTACAAAAGGCAATTTTGGTTTATCCAAGCAATCTTTCAAGGATATCCTAAAGGAAGGTGGGGGTCAAGAGTACCAAGTGGGTTCAGTTGTAAAAAGAATTGGACTGGGAATAAGGAGATTCAGTCTGATATCAGTCCTTTTGCACAGAAATACAGACACTAATAAGGAAGAACTGAGGATATCCCAGTTGGAGGAGAGTTGTGCTAGTCTATGATCTAAAAAAATCAACAGGCGCCTGGTACACCTTTTCTGACTAACAAATGTTATTAAAAGGCATGCATTTTTGTGATCTACAGCTTACTTTATCAGATGGAAAGTGTCTGATTCAATTTATTTTACTGTCTAGCAAATCTCACACTTTCCATGTAATGTAATTGAACATGCTGGACATATTAGGAGGGATAGAACTAGAAAGGCAAAATTACAAAATAACAGATATGGAAGGGATCTTGGAGATCTTCTAGTTCAACCCCATGATTAAGTATATAACACTTCATGCCAATGACTGTCTAATGTATTCTTAAGAACCTTCAGTGATGGAGCAGCCACAATTTCTGAAGGGAAATCTCTGTATGATCCTGCATCTTACTGGGTGACCTATTCCAAGATGACTAGAATTCCATAGAACTGCTTATGGAGTGACTGATTGATTTAATTTACTAAAGCATAAATGCAGCTCCAATCAAAAAGGAGCCTGAACTGCTTTAACTCCTCATTACAGTAATAGAATGAATAAATACAATGAAATAAATAACACAAATGTTTACTAATAGCACAGCGTTAAATTATAGTCCACCATACATAATATTCAATAATTGTCTGGCATTATTTTTTCAATACAATTCAGTTATCACCTAACTGGACAGCCTTCCTGAACAGCCAGGATTTGTCCACTTTTTGGAACAGTGGCAAGAATAAAACAATCACCACAAAAAAGGCTCTTACTTAAGAGTCCCTGATGACAACATATCTTAGGTGTTAGGAGCCACAGCAGCCCTCACTCCAGGTCCTAAGATGAACAGTATCTTAAATTACATTCAGAAACCAACTAAAAACCACTGTCACTCCCAAAGCAATTGTGTTAACATGGGGAAATTGTAACATGTCCATTACTTTTTGCATCCTTGAGTTCTGGACCACTTATTTATTTATTTATTATTAATATTTATATCCCGCCCTTCTCCCCAAAGGGGACTCAGGGCGGCTTACAGGCATCG
>JANHFO010001893.1:192716-204138 GCA_032468095.1 Pareas carinatus | reverse complement strand
CCGGGAACGCTCCAGTCCAAGCGGCGAGGTGGCTCCCCAGCTGCAGAGATTTCGGCGGAGCAATACCGTGCACACGGAAATTGTTCCGCCGGCAGCTCCGCAGCGGGGAAGTCACCCCGCTGCGTGGGTTGGGGCATTTGAAGCGTTCTGCAGAGCAATCTCCCTGCACCCGGAAATCGCTCTGCGGGACGCTCCAAAGCCAAAGGATTGCCCAGCAGGCTATATTCGAGCGTTCCCAGCATCCCGTGGAGCGATTTCAGCACGCTTTTGGGGAGTATTCATTCCATAAGGCGCAGACACGTCCCCCCCTTTTTTGGGGGGAAAAAGCGCATCTTATGGTGCGAAAAATACGGTAATACTCCTCTTGTCTTAATGGTTACTGTAGCTTTGAAATAATTCTTTCCCCTAATAACTTTGTTATTTGCAAGTGTGTGGATGCATTATTAAAATGTATGATACAGAAGTGTAGTAAACTATCAGTGACTGTTCTATCGATAGAAAAGAAGCCTTGAATAAATCTCCATGGTTTCTTTATACAACAGTTTCGGAGACAATGGTTGAAAATGAATCTGAAAAACCTAGTAGAATGGCAACTGCTAATTAATCAATTCTGCCTCTCTCAATAATAAGAGTAGAACTTTGAGAACTGAAGTAGAACATTGATAGAGAAGAAGATGGGAAGAGGAAACTTATTATGTGAAAGTCCATTGGATTTCATGTGTGAAAATCACTGAAATTAATATAATTATGATCATGATCATGGAAAATAACCTACAGAAGAAATCATTTGGTCCAGGTTGGGGAAAAAAATAGTATACTGTATTTCAAGTGCTGCCACTCTGGTATTCAAGTAACAGTCATTATGTCTATAACAAACTATAGAAAGACTATTGACCCTTAATTTATTAATTTTAATCTATAAAACCAATTTAGTTATTTTATTTCTCATGTATTTTAAACTTCCTGAAAGGGGAAAGTTGACTATGGCTCCTATCTTGGAACAATAAAATAATCACCATATTTCCAAGTACAAAAGTTTTTTAAAAAAAGTTGAAAGAGAGCAGAGATATTCCATTTTCCAACAAGAACTTCTCTCAGATAATTACACAACAGCAGGAGTACTGTTTTGCCACATACTTAGGCTAATGTTTAATCCTGTCTTGAGCATGCTACAATAGTTCCAAATTTATCTTGGGCACAAATGCACTTCCAGTAAAGGTGTACTCTCTTAGATATTTCCCCAATGTTTTCCTAAAATATCTCTTTTACAATTCTGCACTTTCTCTGCTTCCTAGCCAATTTCAGTCCTGCTGAGAACAGTCAAGAGAAACTGTCAAGTAAAAGTATAGCTGTTTTTTCTGCTCTTTAGGTACATTTTAATCTCACCTTCTCTGCAGCTACAGTTTTGTCTAGCAATAGGAGTGCAAGAGTCTGGGCTCTTATTTAATAGATGGCAAGTAGGAGGAAAGGCTGAATGTTAGAGAATTTTCTGGGGCGTTAGGCTGTACCACCGCTGCTGCTCTGAAACCTGCCTCTATGGTTATACAGAGAAAAGAGTAAAATCAGGGCTAATTCTACCTTCAGGGTTCTTCTTCAAGGCATAGTTTAATTATGTTGATTTGTTTCATGACTGAAGAAACATTGAATTGACACCCAGTCCTTTTATTTTATTTCATTTTTATTCATCTTACCTTCCCACTACCCATATGTTATTACTTGGAGATCAGTGGATGCCATGAAGTTAAAACATAAAATGTAAGTTAAAATATCAAGTTGTCAGCTGTTAAAAAATATTATCTGACATTATGTTGTTTGTTGAACATGGCACTTGTAGACCTAAAAATACTGGTAATCTTCAGCTTGCAACAATATTTGAGTACTGGTAGTCTTCAACTTGAAACCGTTGCTAACATTTGCGATTTCACCTTTCTTGCCACAGTTGCTAAGTGAATTAGTGCAGTTGTTAAGCTAATGACACAGCTGTTAAATGAATCCAGTTTCTTCATTGACTATGCTTATAAGAAGGTCGTAAAAGGTGATGATCACGTAACACTGCAAATGTCAGAAATATGAGTCAGTTGCCAAGTGTCTGAATTTTGATCACATGGCCATGAGGATGCTGCAGCACTCATAAGTGTGGAAAAAATGGCCGTCACTTTTTTCAGTGCCGTTGTAACCTTGAGCAGTCACTAAATGAACTGCCAGAAGTCAAGGACCATCTATGCTTTCGGCAATGAGCAATTGGAATGTGGACTATA
The DNA here is from genome assembly GCA_032468095.1 of Pareas carinatus. Taxonomy (NCBI): domain Eukaryota; kingdom Metazoa; phylum Chordata; class Lepidosauria; order Squamata; family Pareidae; genus Pareas; species Pareas carinatus. The sequence goes on along the minus strand of JANHFO010001893.1, from coordinate 201,880 downwards.
TTTCTAATATATTTGCATTTATCTGTGTAAAGGACAAACTCTTCTCCTCTATGTAGGCTATGTAGTCCAAGGTATATCTTGGCAAAGAAAGTTGCTTCAAGTATCTTTTTTTCCCTAAGAAATTTTTATTTTTTACATTAACACACCAATACTTCCATAGTAATCCAAAAGAGGTCTTACAAGGGAAACGAGGGAGTTGATTTTTACAAATTTTGCCATCAGTATGTATCACATTAACAATTTATATAAATCTCATTCGTATCTTTCATTTACATTTTACAGATTTTCTTATCATACTTTTCAAAGATTGTTATAATCTTCGTAATTTGTAAATTTAAAGTTTTCTACATCATACTTTCTTTTTACCCAAATTTAACTTTTGAATCGTTTACTATTTTTTTCAAATATTCCTATACCCTTTCTTGTTATTTTTCTTTCCTTTCTCTCACCTTTCCCTCTCCTTCTCTTCCTTGCATCCTAAACCTTCTTTTCCTTTTCTCTTCTTCTTTCCTCTTCCTCCTTTCCTTCCTCTTCATTCTTTCTATTCTTCTTTTACAACCAATCCTAATCTAATATATTTTTCCCTCCAATTTTTTCACTCTTATTGCGTACATTTTGTAGGGAATACCTCAAATCTTCTTCTTTTTCCAGAAGAGGTCTTACAGGAGAAAATGAGAGTTGATTTTTACAGGTTTTACAGTCAATATATATCACCTTAACAATTCATATAAATCCCATTTATGTCTTTCATTTACATTATACCAATTTTCTTATCATACTTTTCAAAGATTATTATCATATTCATAAGTTATAAATTTGAAAGTTTCTACATCATAGTTTCTTTTTACCCAAATTTAAATTTTGCATCATTTATCCTTTTTTTTTCAATATGTCTATACCTTTTCTGCTTCAAGAATCTTAAGCTTGCTCCAGAAGCAGACACACTGCATATGATTTCAGGAACAGATGAGTCTTGTTTCAATTTTCTTCTCTCTGTACAATCTAAGGACTGTCATGAGAATGGATGAACTGTGCCACTGCTTTATGCTTCTTTTGCGCAGCTTTGTCATAAGATACCAAATTCTGAATGCAGCATGCAGGGCTGTTATCATTCTTGTGTCAAAAATTGCATTGGAGAAGTGGCACAAAATCAAAACATTTCTGTAAGGAGAACTGAAGGGAAGAAATACAAAAAGAGAATAAAACAGAAGTTTGGTTTCATTGCTGTCAAGCAACTAGATTGAATAGTAATGATAATACAGGTTGCTACTATTGTCCCATCTCTTTTTAGCATGCTTATCTGTTGGTGCTTTGGGGAATTTGAAATCAGATTGTATTATTTTTTAAAGGTTTTATATAATTCCAAGTGTGTGTAACCTTTTTAAGTATTTTGCAAGCAAAAAAAGACTGGAATTGGACATGGACGGTTAACATTTTAAAGCACTGTGTGAGTGATGGAGAAATTCCATTACTATTAATGAGATGTATGGGTGTATCAGTTATCTATTGCTTTGAAAATTCATTCTTTCCATTCACATTATCAGGCTTGATGGAAAAATAAATAAATGAAATACCTATTTTTAAAATCAGTTTTTGCATTTGTTTTCTCCAAATCTCTTCTGTATTACAAAATTATATTGCAAATTGCCGAATGGCTTCTGTACCTAGTTTCCAGAATCCAATCTTTTAAAAAAATATGCATACTGTAGGTTTGATTGGAATTAGGACTTTCCTTTTTTCATTGTTGCTGTTTCATTTATCTAACGACTGTCATCATGGATACCTTTGAAAGGAAAACTATAGAGGGAGTAGTGGACAGATGAGAATCAAATGGAAAGGATGCCTTTTCCCATTGTCTTTTATCTATCCCTACTTGATGCTTTCAAAATTGATGCTGAACATCAAGCAGAATTCAGTTTAAATTTATCAACACGAGTGAAAAGTGACATCTTTTAATATAACATAAATTTAGCGTGACACAACATATAGTAAAACCATCTACAATCTTTATTCAGAAACATACTTAAACAGAATTTACTTATAAGTGTCTTTCCCCTTTATAGTTCAAACTAAACATTGGAACCATAATCAGTTCCAGTGTTTTATTTCTAATTGTAGAGATAGACTATGGCATCCTTCAGATTGACAACCTCTCTCTTTTCACTGGTACCAAACTCCTTTTGCTAATGTTCCATATAGTATAACTATACTCTCATATTATTACTATTTAACTACTATCATGTGTGCCATACATGTCTAATGTTTTATGCCTTGTGAGTTACCAGAATAACAAAAATTGTCCTTGAGCCATTTGCTTAATATTTGCTGTGTTATCAGATGAGTGAGAAGATTTAACTTTAAAACTGAGATATCTAGCAGATTTCTCACAGTTGGTTCTGAAGCCCACATAATCAGCCTAAGGTACAGGCAAAAAGGTGTTTGTGACAAAATCTTTCAGACATTTGATTCTGTAAACCTTTTGTAAACATCCAAACAGTTGCATGGTTGGGAACTAGATTAATAGGGCAAAGCCAAATGCGTTGCACAGTGATATAAAAGCATCTCAAAGCTATTCAGAAGGCATGTGGACTGGTGAATATACTAAAGAAATCTGCTGATGCTTAAAGGTCCTTGAGCCTTCAGAGGCAGCCAAGAGGAGCGACTTCTGAACAGATGTCAGGATTTATAGGTCAAACAGACAAGACAGATTTTACTAGTTAGCTTCCAGACTCCAAAACTGAGGTCTGATTCATTTTATTGAACAGAAAATATTTTTTTTGAAAAATACAGCATTCATTTACTTCAGTCCTAATGCTTAACAAAGTAACTTTTAGCCATTTAGCAGCAATATATTTAGCAACATTTTCACCATGAAAACATTCTTTATATAGTATGCAATTACTTATAGTTTCAATTAAGTCTTTCCCTTTGGTGTCTCATTAGTTCTTTTTAGAAAGATGTTTTGAACCCTTCCTGTAAAATTGTCTTGTTATACAACTTACTGAGAATGCTTCTTTCTATATTTATCTTTTTTTAATATCCTTTTGGTGGCCTTCAGAGCAGCCCATGCTTTTAGTCCACAGTCTTGGCATCAATTCTTATGGAGAGATCTTACTGTTTTAACATTGTACATTCTATTTGTAGTCCTAGTTTTTAATTATTTTATAGGCCTTGTGTGTTTCAATGCTATTACTGAAACGGGTGTAGTTTTTCCAGATTGTATCACATGTTTGTCTATAATCGAAATATGAATTTGATTGAACTGCTTCATTTTGTTATCCATAAAAATAAAAATCTAGTATCTGCTAAAGCACTTGGACCATGACAGATTTATCACTTTTCTTTTAAGATGATAAGTGTGTAATTTCTGCTCTTGTTATATGCTGACAGTGTTAATCCTTAAAAGGGGAGGGGATCAGCTGTTGGTAACCCTTTCTCTCAACACAACATGTAGCTGGCTATTCTATTTACACAAGTTGAGGTATATGTCACTCCACGTATTTCATCTAATACTTATTGATTGGCTGTTCATTCTTTACCAGGCACTTTTGTGTGAGAACAGTTTAGTGATGCCCCACAAAGCTCAAGTGACCTCTCTATGAGAAAGGACATGATCTCTTGTTTCCTGAAGCTCTCCCTTTATTATTGCTTAGTGTCTCTATAGTTGTGTGGCTAATCAGCAGCATGAGCTGCTGAAATGAAATTCAGTGTGGCTGTCTTCATTGTGGTCTTTTTGCTTTCCTCTCACCTCTTCCCAGCACAGGTGTAGCTTTTTATTGATGGATTTACTTACTCCAGCATTATTAGGAAATTTCATCAGGCAGCCATTTTGCCACTGTATTATTCATATATTTGAAAATGACTGGTTGTCCTAAACAGGATAGAAGGTAAAGAAGTCAGACCTCGACCAGTTTCACTACCCTGTGGTCAGCTGGCCTTTTATCCTGACCCCCAAGACCCTGCTATTTCACTCTCTGTGGAGAAGGTCTTTGTCAGTGATGATGAATTGTATTCCTTCTGAACTTAGGCATAAATACCATTGAAGGTGAAGCCTCCAAATTTATTTCACTTGTGAGCTCTGCCACATTTAAATCAAAGACTCTGGAGACACCCCTCTGAAAAATCGACCCATTGTGTTTCTGCTTTCTGGTCCACAGCGATTTTGATCTCTTGAAAGAAAGAAATATGAATTTTTTAACAAAACTATTTAGTATGTAATTGATTACAAGAAAGTGATGGTGATGACAATATGATTTTAAGTGATGATGGCTCTTGTGAAGTACTTGCAAACTCAGTATGTGGGCTCAGTAATTCAAAGACCATTTAATTACAATAGAGACACTAATTCTGACTTTAATTGCATGTCTAAATAATGAGGCATGAATCTCAAGCTGTAGGTTTTGATATACTTGAAGGTCAGTTTTTAGTTCTGTGAGTTTCCAAGCAGAAAATATCAGCCAGTTCCCAGGGATCCAGACTATGCGTATGCACTTTGCTCTAATGCAGAGAAACTTACTCAACTTCTCAACTTACCCTTTCTTCTTTATGTTCTCAGATGCTTCCGTCTACGCAGGTAGCAGTATGGGAAAAAGAACTGAGACAAAATGCCACACCTATTTTGTCTTCTGATGTCCCAGGGAATTATATTAGAGGACTGTTCTACCTAGTCACCAGTTTAGCTTCTCATCCACCTTGTAATATTGTTCTGCTGCTTATACTCTTCTTCCATCTTTGTTCATTTTGAGCCAGTTTAGTTAAGGCACCATGGTTAAGGCACCAGGCTAGAAAACAGGAGATCAGCAGAAACCACCTCACAGGGTTGTTGTGGTGGGGGAAATAGGAAGAGGGAGGAACATTAGGTATGCCACCTTTTATTATTTACAACAATAATAAAGGAATTAAAAAACAATTGTAAAATAAAAAATAATAAAAGAAATGCTGTCTGCTGCCTTTCTTGTTTGCCAGTGAGTGGGTGTGAAAAAGTAAAAGCAAGCTGATATCTCATTCATATCATCACCGTTCCTTCTCTAGGTTTCATAGTAAAACGGAAAGAAAATAGCTATTTATGCACCAGCCAGCTTTCAGAGCAACTAAAAAAGAATGATGCAAAGGCATACTTGTTTGCTTTGGTTGTACCTTGGTTTCAGGTGGAGCAGAAATGTAGAAGAGCAGAATGATAGGAAGTTCACCAATAGAAAGCAACCCGCTCTGTATCTCTGGGGAAAACACTGGAAATCTGTCTCCATAGTATTCTCTGAAGCAAAAGTTCACTTTATCTTGCAAAAATCTGTCCAAGCCTGATATCAACCCAGAGACATGGGTGGGGCACATGTAAAAGAGGCCAGAAGGGAAACACAGACCAAAGAAAACCCACAGTATTTTTTGCAGCCCAGAATATGATCATCTTGGTATTACAGAATATATCTTTTATTCACTGCTCAACTTTTATCAATCATAAGGATTTCCCCATAAAATCTGTCTTTATGTGTATATATATGTATGCATGCATGCATGTGTATATATACACACAGACACAAATTTTAAGTAATCTCATTTGCGTTTTTCTATAAGCAACTTTCTGGGATTTTAATAAACGCATTGTAAAATAAAGAAGCAAAATGCAATCCAGACAAAATACTTTAAGCCGAAAAGAGATAAAAATTGCAATTACAATTTAAATTGAATCGAAGGGCAGTTCTAAATATAAAGTGTCATATGAACATCTATGTATTCTAACTCTTGTTAATCAATTTTAGAAATATTAATAGATTTTGGTTGCATGTTGTTAAACAACCTCATCTAGTATGCACTTCTCTGAAATTCTACAATAGAATTTTTGACTCTAATATTGAATAAGGAGCGAGGGAGAGGGAGAGAGAGAGACCGCGCTCTGGAAATAATTTAAAAACATTTCAAGGAGAAGGTTGTGTACAAAAATATACTTTCATAGAAGAATTTGTAGCTAAGTCATACACTCTAGGGCCAATTCACACCATATCCAAAGACAGTCCTAGTTTTGCTAGAAAATAGACACCAGCAGGGATGTGAACTGCAATGAAATACAGAGGACACATTTTCACCTCTTTCAGAAAGGTAAAATAGTTCTTTCTCCATGTTTTCAAAAGACTTAAAAATACCGTAATATTACAAAAGTCTACAATTGAACAAAATAAATACAAGACTGGTACTGAAAATTGTATGACCCACAATAAATTCTTCCTAGCATGAAATTAAGAAAGATGCAATTCATTTTAATGTTATGATAGGGAATTTATACAAATGTATATGTGTATCTGTGTTGTCTAATGCTGTTGACTGCTTGTGTAGTAATTCAAGTAAGGAGATGCCCATTTTAAAAAGTTACTTTTCCCCCCTCTCAACTTCAATAATAAATGCTTTGTATGTTTATTTTTCCCGACTTTCTGTGTCTTGCAGCAATGCATATGCTTGGGTTAAATTGGCAGCTACAACCAGCAGATGGACACACCTTTAACAATGGAATAAGGACAGGTTCTGATGATGTAGCAACCATGCCATCTGGAGGTAAAGGTGAGGATGCAACTGTATCTTTTGCTCTTGAAAAATCTCTGAGACCTAAAATTAATTGCCCCTGTGTTCCAACTTAAATTTAAATAATTACATTTTATTGGAGAACATTAGAAATAGAAACCTAGTCATCTGAAGGATTTGATTTCAACAGTGCTTGGTTGTGAAATTTTCCTGGTTAGGTAGTTTATTTTCAGGACAGGTTTGGCTACAGTCCTGCTTAATTGAAATAGTTTGGAAAGGAACCTTACTTTGAATACTATCTTTCCAACAAACAGATTCAGAGGAATTTTTCACCTGAGTCCGGTTCAGTTACCCATGCCTCCTTTAAAAGAAAGAGATTTCTTTTCTTCATCCTTGTGTGGAAACTAAGAAAAGAAGTGATTTTGCAAGAAAGTGGTATAATCATTATTTTAAATCAATCGGTACTTTTCAAATGAAATTGTAGGTTTTTTTTTAACTATATAAGGACCTGTAAATAAATGGAAATATTTTTTATGTTGTTATTATAGATCAGTTTGATCTAGTGGTTAAGGCTCCAAGATAGAATCCAGGAGACTGTGAGTTCTAGTCCCACCTTAGACGTGAAAGCCTGGATAAGTCATTCTTTTCAACTTGGGACATCGGGTTTGGGTGACAATCCAATTAATCAATTCCTATCACAACCAAATGGTTGATTTAAAAAAATTGACACTGCGCTTGTGAGTAAATGCCAGGATTGGAGGGGGGGAAGTGTTATAGTTATTATTCTAAGGATTTGAAACTTTCAGTGAAAATTAAAGTTCTTTTTTCTTCTTTTTTCCTCCAGAAGATTTAGAGTTGTTTTCTTAGTTTGGCCCTGACCTCTAGATAGGAGCAAGTGGAACTAAATGTTTCATTTGCTAAGCTTTGCCAATCAAATTATTGCAAGGACACAAGGACAGGAGAGATTATGATCTCTGATCAGTTGAGAATTTCAATCCTGAGTTAAGCTTTTGTATTAAAAAAGAAACATTCTAATATTTTTTAATGTAAGTTTGCTGCCTGGTTATTTTATTTCATTAGTAAGGAATGTGTGTCCTTTCAGTTGTATGATGGATAGAAGTTTCATTCACAGTGACCAAGGCTAAAAGACAGATAATAGGCTGAACTTCTGCCTATTGCTGATGCTAAAGAGCCTTTTTTGAGGGGAAGGACAAAAAGAGAGGGAACAAATATCCAGCAAATATACAGGTATTTTGTTAGAATATGTTACAGAAATAAAATCCAGAAAGCACACATAGGTAACTTATGCAGGAGAATTCATTAACTTCTCTTTTTATTCATAATAACACATGAGACATGTATACAATACCAAAATGGTTCTTCTACCATGGCAAAGAGTTACAGGCAAAAACAGACAGAGAAGATAATAACTGAGATGAGACTCTTTTTGTTTAAGCAGACAGAGACAAAGTGAGAGCATAACACAACTAAGCCATGCCTAGACCTTTTATTTCTGTTTCCAAACAGTTCCAATTGGCTGATCTGTTACTATTTATTTATTTATTTTCAAAGATTTTTATACCGTCCTTCTCCCGTAAGACTCAGGGCAGTGAACAGCCGAATAAAACACAACAATATACAATTAAAACCATTTAAAAGAATTAAACCATTTGGCCGTTATTAAATTGTTAAAATTGAAATTTAAAAATTTAAAACTGTTTTAAAACGCCAACCAAATAAACCAAATAAAATGCATTCCAATAAAACAATCCCAATAAAAGGGGAACTTAGGACAGCCCGACCTGAATAAAAAGGTGGGTTTTAAGAGCACGATGAAACACTCGGAGGTCCGGGATTATAGACCTGTGGAAGTCATAAATGCAAGGACTAATCACAAAATTACTTTTTTGTTGTAGCTATAACTGTGAGCAGTTGCTAAATAAAGCACTTGCTAAACAGGGACTATCTGTAAAAGGATAAGTATCAGAGATGGGCTTCTAACAGCAGCCACGTCCTATGTATTCTGTGTCAGCAAGTCAACACAGTTTTTAGGAGCTAATTGAGGTGTGAAGTGCGATTGAGTCTGCAGGCCTAGGGAAGAATGCCAAACAATGAATTAGTGAAATTTTAAATGAGCAATGTTTGTACATTGCGAGTTACAAGTCTTACTAATTCATTTGCATTCTTTTCTAAGTTAGTCATGCATAGCTGTACGCATGGTCCTCCTTTGATGACCATTCATTCAGCAACCTTCAAACTTGTGACAGTGCTGAATGAATGGTACTTGCGGCCTGTCCTTGGAAGTCCCAGTCATCCCAGTGCTCCTATGGTTGGTTACATGATGGCCATCCATACACTCAGCAACGGGTCAGTATTTCCAACTGTCACATTGTCCCACGGTGTTTATTTATTTATTTATTTATTTATTTATTAAATTTATATACCGCCCTTCTCCCGAAGGACTCAGGGCGATGTACAAAAAACATAAAAATTTAACATTGAACTTTAAAAAACTATTTACAAAATATGGGATATGGTGGAAGGGAATGGGAAGGGGGGGAGGGAGAGAGTCGGGAGGGGAAAAGGGGGAAATGGGTGGTGTACAGATAACTTCAATTACATAGAACTTTAACAAATATTTACAGAATTATGGG